>OY292514.1:17138297-17336827 GCA_958496365.1 Subacronicta megacephala
CCGCTGCCCGCCCTCCGGAGGGCCATGGGCGTCACACTGGACCACCTAGGTCAGTACTCCACACTCACCACCAGCGCCTGGTGGCGGGCTGCCTGCGGGCCATGGTGGCGCGGGTGCCGCCCGCCCACGTGGCGCCGCTGCCCGCCCTCCGGAGGGCCATGGGCGTCACACTGGACCACCTAGGTCAGTACTCCACACTCACCACCAGCGCCTGGTGGCGGGCTGCCTGCGGGCCATGGTGGCGCGGGTGCCGCCCGCCCACGTGGCGCCGCTGCCCGCCCTCCGGAGGGCCATGGGCGTCACACTGGACCACCTAGGTCAGTACTCCACACTCACCACCAGCGCCTGGTGGCGGGCTGCCTGCGGGCCATGGTGGCGCGGGTGCCGCCCGCCCACGTGGCGCCGCTGCCCGCCCTCCGGAGGGCCATGGGCGTCACACTGGACCACCTAGGTCAGTACTCCACACTCACCACCAGCGCCTGGTGGCGGGCTGCCTGCGGGCCATGGTGGCGCGGGTGCCGCCCGCCCACGTGGCGCCGCTGCCCGCCCTCCGGAGGGCCATGGGCGTCACACTGGACCACCTAGGTCAGTACTCCACACTCACCACCAGCGCCTGGTGGCGGGCTGCCTGCGGGCCATGGTGGCGCGGGTGCCGCCCGCCCACGTGGCGCCGCTGCCCGCCCTCCGGAGGGCCATGGGCGTCACACTGGACCACCTAGGTCAGTACTCCACACTCACCACCAGCGCCTGGTGGCGGGCTGCCTGCGGGCCATGGTGGCGCGGGTGCCGCCCGCCCACGTGGCGCCGCTGCCCGCCCTCCGGAGGGCCATGGGCGTCACACTGGACCACCTAGGTCAGTACTCCACACTCACCACCAGCGCCTGGTGGCGGGCTGCCTGCGGGCCATGGTGGCGCGGGTGCCGCCCGCCCACGTGGCGCCGCTGCCCGCCCTCCGGAGGGCCATGGGCGTCACACTGGACCACCTAGGTCAGTACTCCACACTCACCACCAGCGCCTGGTGGCGGGCTGCCTGCGGGCCATGGTGGCGCGGGTGCCGCCCGCCCACGTGGCGCCGCTGCCCGCCCCTCCGGAGGGCCATGGGCGTCACACTGGACCACCTAGGTCAGTACTCCACACTCACCACCAGCGCCTGGTGGCGGGCTGCCTGCGGGCCATGGTGGCGCGGGTGCCGCCCGCCCACGTGGCGCCGCTGCCCGCCCTCCGGAGGGCCATGGGCGTCACACTGGACCACCTGGGTCGGCACACTATAATAATCAAAACCTCTCCTATCCTGTTTTATCCCACTGCAGGGCAAAACGGCCTCCCCCGTCCATTCAAATATTTTTTTTAATTCACAATTGAACCGGGTAAGTGGCGCTGCGGTCTTTATATTTCTAAGACATTCTATTAATAATTTCATTTATTTACTACAGACACCCCCATGGCCGTGGATGACTTCGAAATGGAGATGCACGAGCACCGCGACCTGGCCTCCGACCCAGACTCGCGCTCCAGCCACGACAAATGAACTCTGGAGGCAAATAGTTACTGTTTAAAGTACAGTCGCCAGCACATCAGATTATACAAAACTGACAAATTTCTACAAATAGAAAGAGAAGAAGAAGAAAGAAAAGTTTTTATTTTCGCACAAATTGACGCACGACATTTGGACCAAAAGCCGATGTGTCAGAAAAACAAAAAAAAATAAAGTATGAAACATAAAACAATAAACAATGGCACCTGCCCACGTGACCACACTAATAATTATCTGTCAAGTGCCAATGCCAACATTATAAACAAAACAACATCTAAGAGCAAACAAACAACAAACCATTAAATGTAAAAGTTTAACTTAAAATAAAATTTTGCGAAGCAAAATATTTAATATATATTGCGGAGGGAAGTGATAAATGATTTTAAACCTTAAAATGTTGATGATTAAGTTCAAAATCTACTGAGAAAATTTGTCATTTTGTGATTACTTGATGTGCTTGCGACCGTACATAGATGTAAGATTTATAAATAAACGCTAAGATCATAAGTGTTGTTTTTCATTACCTAAGCAGCTGTAATCCACAGAACAAAGTATCCTCCACTATAAGTATACATATACGTAGGATACAAGACTATATCCCCACTATCCTATTAATTAATATTATAAATGTGATAGTTTGTTAGGATGGATAGATGGATGTTTGTTTGCTACACTTTCACGCAAAAACTACTGAACGGATTTTGATGAAACAACAGTATTATTGTTTATACATTAGAGTGCTCGTGCTCCTGCAATGTCCTGGTGTCGCTACATACAGGGCAAAGTACCTCGGCAACCCGAGTACTCTCCGAGAGGCCGTAGGCAACATTGGGCGCTTGACAGCCTTTCTTGAGGAGTTGGGGTGGTTTGATTGAAAACCCCAACAACGTCCCACCCACACGCAAAATACGCGCTTAGTCGTGGAGTTGCGGAAAAAAGCCCGCTATACCAATACCAATACCAAAAATTATACATTAGAATAACATAAAGGCTTTAATTTATAACGATATCTTGGGAAATTACCACAGGATTGGGAAAAATCTAGTATTATACATAATCCCCGATTGGGTTGTAACCCACAGATATCAATGTTAACATAACGTATAATCCTGTAGATGTCTTATTGATCTTATGGCCGTAAGGGCGACAGATAACTGTTACGCTAGGGGTCCTGGGCTCGATTCCCAGATCGACCAGTGTTATTGCGTTTATCTATGAATTTCTCGATGGCAGCTCGGGAGTTTGCTCCTATTACGGGAGATTTAAACATACAAAAGAAAGAAACTATGTATTTATTTTTGCCCAAAACGATGCAGATCTGTATCGTACCGGAGAAGTGTGGGTGATTGAACATTATTACGCCTCTGCCTAATCCTTCGGAGATTTCAGACGTACATTTGATGGTAGCGAAGCGTACAGTACTATTCACAATATTGACCAATTGTCTATCTATAAAGACTACTGATGTGTATGTATTTGAATACAGTGAGAAGCAAGTACTGTCGACTATCGCTAAACTATCGATAGTTGACATCATATCAATAGTATCGATAGTCTATCGATAGTATCGATATTTTCAATAGTATCGATACTATTGATGGTATGATACAGGGCAATAGTATTGATATACAAAATAGTATCGATACTATCGAAGTCCACCAAATGTTTAGGAGCAATACTATCGATAGTATCGTTGTATTATTTACGTTGTGTTATTTCCATGGAGTTTCTTGCCGGATTCTTCTCCATGGGATCAACTATTTGGAACCGTGCAACTAGAGTCAATAACGTTTCATAAACGCTTGTGAAAGCTTATTTGAAATAAAAA
Organism: Subacronicta megacephala; assembly: GCA_958496365.1. Lineage (NCBI taxonomy): Eukaryota > Metazoa > Arthropoda > Insecta > Lepidoptera > Noctuidae > Subacronicta > Subacronicta megacephala. Next base: position 17,141,660 of record OY292514.1, read on the forward strand.
CATTTGATTTGGTTTGATTTGATTAAATAATTAAAACTATCAATACTATTGATAGTTTGTAAAACTATCGATAGTATCGTTATAATACTATCGATAGTTTCGATATCGATAGTGTAGGGACACTGCTGACGCATTACATTTACACTGTACTAGCTTAGCGACTTAGCGCAGCGCGGCAGTCGTCTCCCCGCACCCAATCAGTTAGGTCGATAGTAGTAATGTAGTTAAGTAATGTATGTATTCATATCTGGTACCAGGCAGTAAATTATTATATATAATGTCACGACCTTCATTCAACATCCACCTCACTTCGAACCCTACATTCAACAACCACTTCACTACAAACCCCCACATTGGTGACCCGCGACATTTGAACACACAACTTTCGGCGATGATACCGGACATCGGAGTACGAGCACGCGGACAACGTGGCGTCGCATCACGTGCGCATGGACAGCGTGGCAACAGAGGACGCACAACGAGGTAACCGGAGCACGCAATATGGGAGGCGACTCGCTCTTTTCACGCTGGGGTCAAAAGAGCTGAAGACCTAACTGCACCATCAAGCATCAAAGGTAAACAGGCACGGGCACAGTGATCATAGTCTCGGGAGGACGCTCTGCAGGAGTTAGCACTCGTCGTGGAGGTGTAACGCGGTCATTCGCGGCACATAACGACGATTCTGGCCTCTGGAGGACACGGGACACGGCGGCGACACTACAGGACAGTGTGCGCGTCGTATGCAACGTATCACGCTTGGAGGCGTCGACAGAACTCCGCTCCAGGTGGTGGATGGCGCAACCTGTCATTCCATGGACACGGCCAGGGAAGAGCATACCCATGAGGATATTGGCGGACGGCACCTGACAGATATATTTGCATCATCGTACGAGCAGCTTTTAATCAGCGTCATACGGAGAGCATAGTGAAACGTAAATGTGTTGTGATTTAATTATAAAAGTGTCAGTCTTAGAAATAATACAGTGCCCTGTCGTTAATTTGTTAATCGTAGTCTCATTATATTGTACCTAACTATTTAGTCCACACAGTAACCCATTGTGTTGTATTTTTGTTAAGCTTGCATTATGAGAATTGCGCTCAGGTAACATGATATCTTGTTTATAAGTAACACCTTGTTATGAATTCCTTTTAACGAGTCAGATTGTAACGATATGTAATTGATTAGAATATTTGGATTGAATTTTAAAAAAATGTACTATTTTTTTGTAAAAGAGGGGGAATATTGTAGGGACACTGCTGACGCATTACATTTACACTGTACTAGCTTAGCGACTTAGCGCAGCGCGGCAGTCGTCTCCCCGCACCCAATCAGTTAGGTCGATAGTAGTAATGTAGTTAAGTAATGTATGTATTCATATCTGGTACCAGGCAGTAAATTATTATATATAATGTCACGACCTTCATTCAACATCCACCTCACTTCGAACCCTACATTCAACAACCACCTCACCACCAACCCCCCCCCTAACGATACTATCGATATACTATCGATAATATCGATAATATAACTTAAAAAAAATCGATACTATCGATAGTATTATAATGTAATAGTATCGATCCTATCGATACTATTGCTTCCAATCAATAGTATTGGTTAATTTGTGATACCACTATCGATATTGTTACTATTTTTCGAGGTCATCTATCAATAGTGAAACTATCGATAGTTTAACAACTTTAAAGTACATGGTTGTACTAGGTTCACTAGGTTGCACCAGATCGTGCTAAACCCATTTCAAAAATATTTATAGAAAAGGATTAGGAAGGGGACTTCATTTGCCCACGATTACTAATGACCACGCATGCTACTTATATTAGCGCGTGGAACGAAACCATAGCGCGATTTATTTCGACGCCAACACCATCTATCGAGCCAATGGTCAAATTTGTTCACTATGCGTTTATAAATTGCATTTTTAGGGTTCCGTAGCCAAATGGCAAAAAACGGAACCCTTATAGATTCGTCATGTCTGTCTGTCTGTCTGTCCGTCCGTATGTCACAGAATTTTTTCTCTGAAACTATAAGAGCTATGCTGTTAAAACTTGGTAAGAAGATGTATTCTGTGAACCGCATTAAGATTTTTACACAAAAATAGAAAAAAAAAAGTTTATTTCTAAACTGAATAGTTTGCGCGAACACACATTTTACCACTTCCAAAGTGGTAAAATGTGTGTGTCCCCCCTGTAACTTCTAAAATAAGAAAATGATAAAACAAAACAAAAATATGATGTATTACCTTGTAAACTTTCAACGAAAATTGGTTTGAAAGAGATCTAGTAAGTAGTTATTTTTAATACGTCATAAATCGTAATGGTACGGAACCCTCCGTGTGCGAGTCCGACTCGCACTTGGCCGGTTTTTAATTTTATTTTAATTTTCGTACTAAAGTAGGATGGGAAAGATTAGTTGGACAAAAAAAACATAGGAACAGTGTTAAAGAATATTTAGAAAATTAATAATATATGTGATAGAATAAATATTCATAAAAAATTAACAGCTTATAATTTTATATTTTCATATATCACCTAGCTAGAAGATGTTTTAGAAGAAATTATATAGATTTAAATCAGTTTTCTGTTAGGCTTATTTTGAATTAGTTTTTTTCTTCTTCTAATTCTTAGTTATGTATTTGTGACACACTTTTGCCCAAATAAACTTTTCTTTTGGGTCGAGTCCTATCAAGCGCTCAAACAGAAGATAGAGAATAGAGAACAGTGGCGAGTGCGCCACCTATAAGATAAAAGAAAATACAATATTTGTCCTACATTGTAAAACTCGTATATATCTATGATATAACTATTGTCTGGACTTTTAAAGAGACCATGATTCTCTGAGTTTGTTTCGACATTTCTTCTCAGAGGTCGTCAGATAGGAAATGTCGGCGCCATCTAGTTTAAAAAAAATATATGTTTTACATATTTGTAAAAGTGTCTATAAAAGATCTATTTACAGAAATAAATATCATTTCAATATTCCTCGATATTTCTTACTCCGCGTTCCCACTGACGGCAAAACATGTTGCAAACAGCTACCTATCCCACTCACTCTTTGAGAGTTGGATAGGTTTTGTCGTCAGTGGCAACGCAGGGTTATATTACTCGATTGTATTGTAGCAAATGAGTTTATTAACTTTGGAATTGTCCGCGCAGCGAGATACGAATGGAAATTTTAATTCGCATCTTTTTACAATTCGTCCAACAAAAAATATTGAATTGAGAATATTACGAAAATTAAATTGAGTTTTGAATAATAAATAATAATTGTAATAGTTGTTATACAATTTGTTCTGAATTGTACATCTTCAAATTAAGAGATGGCGCTAGTAGTAGCCGTATAATGTATTAGACTTCTGCAAAGGTTAAACATAAGCCAAGTCTTAATTTCATTCATTCGAAAACTACTTTTATCTCAACATTAGAATATTCGTACACAACTACAAGTGACGAAACTAAGCTTGTCAATATTGTATTTTCTTTTATCTTGTCGGTGACGCACTGACGCACCCGCCACTTTTCTCTATTGAACTCTTGATACGACAAGAATCTCACTTTTTCCTTTACTTGTTAAAAAAAATCTTCTAGCTAGGTAGGTATTTAAAATATATAAAATAATAAGCTATTAATCTTATAAATATTTATTCTGTTGCATATAATTAATCCTATAAATATTATTTAACGCCATATGTTTCTTTTTTGTCCAACTGATCTTTCCCATCGTCATTTAGAATAAAAATTTTAAAAAAATAATTTTTAATCGCATAACGAAAATATTTAAGCAGTAGCTCGATAGATGGTGTTGTCGTCGAAATAGATCGCGCTATGGTTTCGTTCCACGCGTTAACGTTAGTAGCTTCCGTAGTCAGTTAATGTTGTGGGCAAATTATGTCCCCTTCCTAATCCTTAAATATATTTTTGAAATAGGTTAAGCACTATGGTGTAACCTAGTATATTACAAAACTGTCTTACTTTACTTTTCAACCGACTTCAAAATGGAGGAGGTTCTCAATTCGTCTGTATGTTTTTTTTTTGTATGATTGTTACGCGATATCTCCGCCAGTTGTGGACCGATTTTAATGATTGTTTTTTTATTTGATAGCTTCAGAGGTGGTCCCGTTCAAATTTTATCGAAATCGGTTGAGCAGTTTTGAAAATATCAACAAAAGTCTAAAAATTTTTTACATCGATGATATTATCGTTTACTCCGAAACATCGCTGTCTTATTGGAGCAGTGCGTTTAGTTGGCTAACAAGTATTTTTAAACAAAACTTTCCACTAAAAATTACAAAATAAAATTACTTTTAACAAAAAAGTTAAACCGCCTTCAAAAAATAATAAAATAATTTTGTCTAAAACAGTTTGGGAAGTCGGTGGCGAAAATAAAAGACCCACTCAAATAAAAGTCACCGACTTCCCAAACTGTTTTAGACAAAATTATTTTATCATTTTTTGAAGGCGGTTTAACTTTTTTGTTAAAAGTAATTTTTTCTGTTAGATATACTACTTAATAAATTCGCGATGTCGATATGACACGTGGGTCATAGCGAAGTGAGTAGCTTCGCTTCGCTATAACGAGTATTACGCGTCCCTATTTCTAACTAATACCTGGTAATCTATTACTTTATATTCGCTTATCCTAATACGATTTTTGTTGTGGTAGGGCCACGCTGTTCGCAGCATGAATGGGCCGGCTCGACCGGGGAAGTACCACACTCTCGCAGAAGACCGACGTCCGAGTAGTAGCGTTTCGTTACTGCGCTTCGTTCGGTGAGCGAGAGGGCCGGAGGCCCAATTCCTCCCCCAATCCCCTTCCTTCTCCTTTTCTCCTTCCCCTCCCTTTCCCTAAATAGGCTCGGCAACGCATCTGCAACTCCTTTGGTTTTGCAGATGTCCATGGGCGGCGATGACTACTTACCATCAGGTAGCTCGCCTGCTCGTTTGCCGAGTTATCCCATAAAAAAAAAAAAAAAAAACGATTAATTATATTTGTCTCGTTTTGGACATAAATGAAACCCTCGAATACTATTTTAGCTTGTATTTCAATATTTAAATGAATTTTTAACAATTTTTGATGCAGAGTGACTAGCGTTATTACAATGAAATTTATAAAAGTGATAGTAGGTAGGAGCGAAAAAATAGTACAAAAAGTTAAATTCCTATGACATCAGTTAAGCAAATTATTACGTAAAACTTGGGTGCTATGAGTGTAACGATAGGCGCCAACATCCTCCCGCCATTGAAATCTTCAGGTTTCAATCCTCTGAAGGTTATCTGGTTTAAACAAGGGGCAGAGTCGAACCAAAGGACGTCGCACAATGCCTCGTTGAGTTTTTACATCTGCAACTCTGGAAACTCCATCCGATCCAGGAAACAGCCTCTGCACTCGCCCAAGTCTCCAGCATAGAGGCGGCGCATTATCCTCTTTAAGCAGAACCAAATCGCCGAGGTTCAGGTTTGAGTTGTTGGTTCTCCATTTGCTACGTTGCTGTAATTCAGCGACATATTCACGCTGCCACCGACGCCAGAAATGTTGATGAATTTGCTGTATTCGTTGGTAGCGTTGTAGATTGTTAGTATTGTGGTCTTCTAGAGAAGGTGATGGAAGAGCCGTGAGGGCCCGGCCAATGAGAAAGTGACCAGGAGTTAGGCAAAGAAGGTCTTCAGGTGAGGAGGATAAAGGGCAGAGTGGACGACTGTTTAGTATTGCTTCTACATGTGCGAAAAGGGTAGACAACTCTTCAAAAGTTAAATGTGAATTGCCCATCACACGTTTAATATGGTACTTCGCCGATTTCACACCGGCCTCCCAAATTCCACCAAAATGAGGGGCGTAAGACGGTGAGAAAATAAAATTAATACCTTCCCCGCTTGCAAAATCAGAAAGAGAATCAGCGTTAATCTTAAAAAAATGATTTAGCTCCTTAGCACCAGATACAAAATTGCGGCCATTGTCACAGAATACTTCCATTGGCCGTCCGCGTCGAGACACAAACCGTCGAAAAGTAAGAATGAACGCGTCCTTGGTTAAATCACTTACAGCCTCAAGGTGTAAGCATTTGTATGTTAAACAAACAAAAAGACAAAGATAACCTTTAACCAATTTCGAACCACGTCCTCTACGATTTAAAATAAGAAAAGGACCGGCAAAGTCTATACCTACAGAAGTAAATGGAAAACTTGGCGTGACTCTTTGGGAGGGTAAATTACCCATAACAGGTTCTAATGGTTTTGCTTGAAATCTACGACACTTTACACAACAACGAACAGTTTGACGTGCTAGACGCCTGCCATTGATAGGCCAAACGTAATCTCTGATTATGCCCAGCAACAACTGTGGCCCAGCATGCAAATTTCGAATATGTTCGTGTTGGAATATTAATTTTGTTAAATGGTGTGATGCATCTAATAGAACAGGGTGCCTTTTATCATAGGCATATATCGAGGAGTCAATCCGTCCACCCACTCTTATTAAATTGTCATCAGTGTTGAAAAAAGGACTTAACGATAATAGTTTAGACTTGGAGTGTAATGAGTGGCCTTTGGCGAGCATATCATATTCTACTGAAAAGGACTGTTGCTGTGCTAGACGACACAAGTTAAGAAATGAATTATGTAGCTCATTTGTTTTTAAAGTACCTAAGATCAGAGTTCCTTTACAAGATTTTAATTTTAAATTATTAATATATCGTAGCATATACGCAAACATTCTTTTCAAGTGATCATAATTTTGATAATTCTCAAAATTTACAATGACTTCTGTCGGTATCCCTAAATTAGCAACTTTAGAATTGTGTTTAGTTTCAGGTAAGTTAGTGGAAATTGTATCGTAATTATTTAAGATAGGCCAAGTATTTTCCGGTTGCAGTAAATATGGTGGGCCTGACCACCACAGCATGTTGTTCTTGATATTATTTGGGCTGACACCCCTGGAAATCAGGTCAGCTGGGTTAGCTGAGGTTGGAACATGTCGCCATGAATGCAAGTTCGTAAGTTCACAAATTTCTGAAATCCTATTTGCAACAAAAGTTTTGAGATTTTAAAACTCGAATGAAGCCATCCCAGCACAATACTGGAATCACTCCAATAAACCTCAGTATTTACCTTATGTCGTAAGGAATCTCTTACAGACTTAGACAATCTAGCGGCCAAGAGCGCAGCACAGAGCTCTAAGCGCGGGATCGTGGTAGGCTTGGTGGGTGCGACCTTGGACTTGGCACATAATAATTTTACTGTGACCTTATTGTTACAGTCTATAGATCGTGCATATATACACGCCCCATATGCATTTTGGGAAGCGTCACAGAAAGAATGAAGTTCTATATAAGTGGGCTTATCACAAAGTACGTGTCTTGGAATTTTAATAGTATTAAGAGCAGATAAGGAATCAGTGAATTTCGCCCAAATCATGGAAATATTATCCGGGATTGGATCATCCCAACCCAATTTCTCCAGCCATAGCTGTTGCAATAAGATTTTTGTTTGAATTACACAGGGACTGAGTAAACCTAAGGGGTCGAAAATTTTAAATAAGTTTGATAATATTGAACGTTTAGTTGGATCTTTGCTATTGAATGGGACTGGGACTTGTATTGGAAAATGTAGTGTGTCAGTCACTGGATCCCAACCCAAACCTAATGTGCTAGAAGACTCACTAAGTGTAAGCCTTTCATTAACATTTAAAGACGAAGTGTCTAAAATGCTAGGTAAATTCGTTTTAAGTTTTCTTAGATTAAAACAACCTAACTTAAGTGCCGCAGTAACACCTTGAAGAATGTGCTTTAAAGTATGCTCACTGTCACTCGTTGTTATCATGTCATCCACGTAAAAGTCGTGTTGGATAACATTTTTAATGATTACATCTGGATATTCTTCGCCAAGCTGCCACAGACAACGTGTGCTTAAATAACTGGAACTTGCCATACCGTAAGTTACCGTATTCAGCCTTAACGTCTTGATAGGCATGGACTCATCTTCTCTCCACAATATGAGCTGAAGATTTCGGTCCTCCTCATTAACTTGCACCTGGCGGTACATTTTTTCCACATCGCCGGTTAGGAGGTACTTGTGCTGTCTTGCTCGTACTAGAATGGAAAAAAGTGAGTCCTGCATATTTTGGCCGATCATTAAAATATCATTAACTGACAGTCCAGATGTTGTTGGAGCTGATCCATCAAAAACAACCCTTATTTTTGTGGATTCGCTACTATCCTTGAATACTGCATGGTGACACAGGAAATAAGACAAATTAGGTTTTAATATATCAGACTGTGTAAGATGACCCAACTGTTCATATTCTCTTATAAAGTTTACATATTGTAGTTTAAGTTGCGGATTCCTGCGAAATCTTTTTTCTAAATTATAAAATCTTTTTTTAGCTAATATATAGGAGTCACCAAGGCAATTTGGGGAATCTATAAGTGGTAATCGAACACTAAATCTGCCCGTGTCTAATCGCCTAGTGTGAGCTAAAAAATGTTTTTCACATAACTTCTCATGTTGACTTAATGGTGAGCATACTGGTACTTCTTCAAGCTCCCAAAATTTTGTCATTTGTGTAGTTAATTCATCATTTAATTTGTTACCTGTTAACGAATGATGACATTGAATGTTAGATTTGTTATTTAAATCATTTATTGATATAGGCCCTGATACAAGCCAACCAAATTGGGAACTTCTTAATGTAGGATTATTTGGGCCTAGAGAACGTTGCTCGCAGCCAAGAATTTCCCAAAATAAATCTGCTCCTATAAGAATATCAATAGAGGAGGCTTGATAGAAACTAGGGTCAGCAAGGTGTACCTCAGTGGGTATTTGCAGTTGCTGAGTGTTTATAGTAAACCTAGGAATGTCACTAGTCAACTCCGGTAATATTAAGAAACTCGTTGTTACATTGAATGGTTTAATTATAGATCTTAATTGAGCCACACAACTTTCCGTCACCTTACTGGTGATGTTGTTGCCGATGCCAACAATATTTATATAATTGTTACATAATGAAATACCCGATAGGGATAATTTATCTTTAAGTGATTGTGTGATGAATGACGATTGACTGCCGCAATCCAACAAGGCACGCACCCGTTCTGTTTTGTTTGTCGTTGGATTGGATACTTCTACCAAGGCAGTAGACAATAGAATATGAGTAGAACTTTGTGTAGTAAGACTAGATATCGTACCACATGACGACGTGGTAGCTGTCGCTGCAGTGTCATTCACAATCGGAATGTGTAGGAGAGCGTTGTGCTTCTTCTTGCATTCGCGGCAAGGTCTAAGGTAACAGTTTCGTGTAATGTGTCCGGGCCTTAGGCAATTCGCACAGAGATTTAACTTGCTTACTTCAGCTATACGATCTTCTACACTCTTGGCCTTAAAAGAAGGACAGTCATATATTCTATGCTCGCCTTGACAAAAAACACAAGATGGATATGATGAAGAATAACTCTGGACGGTAGTCTGACAAACTGATTGACATGTAACAGATTTATTGTGGTGACGTTCAGTTTTATTGTTGCTAGCTTTAGATGAAGCAGAACCTGATGATTTACTTGTATTGTGTGGTGGAGATTGATTTAAAGACTCAAGCACATCTGCTCGTTCGATAAGAAACTTATTAAATTGTTGTAAGTTAGGAACATCATTCAAAGAGCCACGCCACTCCTCCCATTTGGTAAGAGTGCGTATATCCAACTTCGAACTCAACATGTGTATAATTAAAACGTCCCACTTATCAGTAGGCTGCCCTAAGCTGGATAAAGCTCGTAGATTCTTGGTGACGTGGTCCACCAGAAAACGAAGTGATTTGTCAGACTCACGAGTTATTTGGTGTATATTTAACAAGGAATTTAAATGACTGCCTCGTTGGTCTAGTGGTCCCAATCGCGACTGCTACGCTAGAGGTCTTGGGTTCAATCCCCAGGTCGAGCAAAGTGTTATTGAGTTTTTCTATGAAATTCTCAGTAGCAGCTCGGAGTCTGGATTTGTGCCCGGTGAATGGCAATAGGCTCGCCCCTTATTACATGGGACCCAAACATACCGGCGAACTGTGGGTGTACATTAAGTGCACCTCTGCCTAACCCTTCGGGGAATACAGGCGTGATGGTATGATGGTATGAATTTAAATGATAGTTTATTAACTGTCTCATATTATCATACCTATCGCATAATAAGTTCCAAGCGGTAATATAATTTGCATTAGAAACTTCTAAGTTACTCACTATTCTAGCTGCGTCTCCTTCCAAATACGATAAAAGGTAATGAAATTTATTTATCGGCGCAATGCGATCGTTATTATGTATAACTGACTTAAAAGTGTCACGAAACTCGAGCCAACGGAAGTATGTACCGCTAAACTTGGCAATTTCTATACGTGGCAGTTTGAACCCTGAGATATGATTGTCAGCATCATGGGAGCGGATGAACCATGGCTAGTGTTGAGCATGTTACCAGATTCCTCGTGACGGTTATTAGACTGATGGTCTTGAATTAAAATCTGAGCATTCGCAATATTTGTTATAAAGAATTGTTCGATATCATCCCTCTCATCAATCTCGTCAGACAAACTACTTGAGTTTAATATCTCAATTTGATTCTGCAAGTCATCGAATTTTTTTGAAAGTGACTCGAATTTATTAAGCTTAAGTTGTAACTCAGCCAGTTCAATACGTGTGACACAATCCTTAGAAGACAGGATCATCAAATAATTCCTAAACTTAGTGATTTGACCCTTTATTGAACTGCGTTTTACTATAAGTTCCTGCAATTCTTGCGCATCTCTTGCAGAGCCATCACCCCCACAATCCCTATCCTTGCCCATTTTGTAATAAAAAAAGCTTAAGAAATAATAATATAAATATTTATCTTACGTCCCTCTTCCGGTTTCACCTTTGGTGGTAGTGCCGGTGATGAAATCAGGCTGTACTTCATGGATAGGGCTTGAGTACTGTAGGCCGTCACAATGACTTCAACAAAGCCTGGAATAATCGGCAAAGTAATGTGAATGACTTGCAATAAAATTTCTAGTTATAGTTGGATTTAGAGAAATATATGCAGATAGTTAATATTATGATGATATATTGATGATGCACTACTTGCAGATTGCAATGATCTTGTTGAAAAAATAAGTAGGTCAATGATTAATGTGAGTTATACAATAATGTTAAATGTGGGTCAGTCTAAATGTATTTTTATGGCACAATTTAGGAATGAATCACTTGTTATTTACTTGATTATTTATCTAAATTGAAATAAGCACATGTAGAACTGAGGGGTTTATTAATCACAAATATGTTTTAAGTAAATATAAAGGAGTAACAAGGAACGGTTACTTAGCTGCATTGGCCGGCTGCTATACGACGACTTCAATGATTTCACATTAAATTTTATCGTAATCGTAAACCAGGTGTTGGCTGCAATGGCTGATCCTCCAAATATTCCAAGTTATCGCCTTTTGATGATACCAGTTAGTAGCTTAATGGGTCCAGCTAACCGGGCTTCGTATTTATAATTATCCTTCACTTGCAGTGTTCTGTCTCGGTCGCCAGTTTTTATGTCTCGTTTTGGACATAAATGAAACCCTCGAATACTATTTTAGCTTGTATTTCAATATTTAAATGAATTTTTAACAATTTTTGATGCAGAGTGACTAGCGTTATTACAATGAAATTTATAAAAGTGATAGTAGGTAGGAGCGAAAAAATAGTACAAAAAGTTAAATTCCTATGACATCAGTTAAGCAAATTATTACGTAAAACTTGGGTGCTATGAGTGTAACGATAGGCGCCAACAATATTATTCACATCTCTACTCTATATAAACAAATACACAGTACTCTATAGAGGGAGACAGTCTATAATCCGTAGTGAATATGAATAACTATCATCACGCACGCCTGTGTTCGACGAAGGATTAGGCAGAGGCGTACCTACTAATGTTCACCCACACCCGCACTTCGTCGGAATGTTGAGGACCCATGTAGTAGGGCACAAATTAAAACTGAAACTCAATTTCACTGCTCGACCTGGAAATCGAGCTCTACCGTAGCAAACACCATACGCGCTCACGGCCATAAAATCAATGAGGCATCTACAGGATTATACGTCGTATAATGTTAACATTTGTATCTATCATGTAACCAAATCGGAGGTTATGTATGATATTATGGTCTTGGATCCATAGTAATATTATAATTGCGATAGAAGGTAGCAATAAATACTTTTTATTAAATTTATCAAACAGGACGGTCTTCTAACTTTCTTGGGTACGAAATGAATAGATGGCGCTAGTAGTAGGTATACTACTAGCGCCATCTATTCATTTGAAGAAGTATAATTCAAAACAAATTGAATAACAACATAACTGTTACAATAATTGTTCAAAACTCAATTCAATTTTCATTATTCTCAATTCAACGTTTTTTGCTGGACCAATTGTCAAATCACAATTGTCTATCAAATTCCATTAGTTTCTCGCTATATGTATGAGATTTCCTGTGTTATTCGGATCAAGACAAATCCAAATAATAAAAACTAATTTTCTAATATATAATAATATTTATGTCAGTGGCTCACTCGCCACTGTTTTCCATTTCTCTACCTTCTGTTTGACCTCTTGATACGACTCGACCCACTGTTTTGGAAATAAATAAGTTTATTTGGGCAAACGTGAGTTACAACAATTAGTACAAATCTAGGAACTTAAAAGAAAAAAAAGCGGGCTAAAAATAAGCGTAACATAAAACTGCTTTAAATCTATATTATATATTTTCCTTCACTTGCTCACAAAAAAAATCTTGTAGCTAAATAGGTATTTAAAATATATGACAATATTAAATAAAATATAAATTATTATGTTACATGTAATTAATTTTCTATTTTTTTTTCAGTCCAATTGATCTTTGCCATCCTACTTTAGTATGAAAATTTAAAAATTACAATTTATAAGCACAAAGCGATAAAAACAAATTTGACCATTAGCTCGATAGATGGTGTTGGCGTCGAAATAGATCGCGCTATGGTTTCGTTCCACGCGCTAACGTAAGTAGCATCCGTGGTCAGAATCCGTCGTGGGCAAATTATGTCCCCTTCCTAATCCTTTTCTTTAAAATATTTTTGAAATAGGTTTAGCACGATTCAGTGCAACCTAGTATATTACAGTTATTAATTCTCTCTGTAATAATAATTAGTGCACATAGTGCACGAGACGAGAAAGTCTGACTATAATCGGTGATGACACTACCATCATGTACAGTGGATTATAGGTAGCTGTTACCTGACCCACCCTAGATGGGACCGCGGGGTCTCGGTGGGTCAGGTAACAGCTATAACCCACTGTACGTCTGTAATCTCCGCAGGAACGATTAGGCAGAGGCGTATTAATGTTCACCCACGCCCACAATTCGCCTTCGCCGGTATGATAAATACTATTGTGCATTGTTTTGGGCAAAAAATAAATAAATTTTCTTTGTTACCTAAGGCTATTTTAGGATGTCCTAATTTAAGTGTGTTTAAAAATAAATTAAAACAATTTCTTTTAAATAAGGCCTACTATAATGTTAATGAATATCTTAATGACAAAATAATAACCTAAGTTAAATTAATAATAATAACTACATTTTTGACATTGTACTAATTTATAGACATTACTGTAATAATAATAATATAATTATCGAATTTACCTACCTACACACAATTATATTTGTATGTCTATATGGCAAAACATAGCGCGCTAAGTATGTACCTAAAATGAGCTATATTGTATCACCTATGTTTCACAAATAAATAAATGATGATGATGATGATTGTTTTGTATGAGAGAAATTCAATGCAACTGCTTGTCCTGGGAATCGAGCCCAGGACCGCTAGCGTAGCAATCACCATGATAATAGTGTCGAATTTTTATCTATAGTGTAACCCACAGAAGAGATAAATAAGGTTGGAAAGGCCCTAGCTGCTATTTTGTTCTAGGACCAGTGTCGCCGCTTTACTCCCACTACTTCGATTCTCAAACATACGCAACGTTATCTTTACAAGTTTTTCGCACACAATCAAATCACACACACATAAAGCGGAGGGCAGCAATTTGTTCACACACTAGCACCAAGCTCCCGTAGGCATAAGACACACACTCGCAACAAGCATACGCTAGTGCTTGAAAAGCCGACTGAGAATTTATCGATATTTTTATCGATAAATTCTCAGTCTGTTATGTATTTTTATATTGAATGGGGAAAACGGGAACATAAAAATCAAGAACTATTTTCATTTAATATTAATTAATTTAAAAGAAACTATGTCCTTGGAACAAAATGTAATCATTAAGCAATTGGGGGAAATGTAACATAACATAATAGAGTTATAACATAACATTATTATAATTATGTCGAATACACAATTAAAACTTAAATAAAATAGTAGGTATAGTATTTGACTTAGATTTGACTAGACTATATTGTATCTATTCAGTATTAAAATCGAAGTAAAATAAAATGGTCTATGCCGCTTCATCTTCATTCATTCAATGATTCATATACCTAATATAAAATACAGCTAACAGATTATATTTTAAATGTACTCTCATCAATTAAATATTTAATATTTCAAAAATAATCTTTGTCAAACGTAAATATAGTTGAGAATTCTATCGATGCTTTTATTTAACTACACGGTCACCTCGATATCGATAGATGTACGCCGTGCATCACTCACGGCCAACCCCGGCAAACGACGAACAACGGCTATGGTTGAAGAGTAGAGAACGCAATGCATGCAGTACATTGCAAGCGGACGACGACATCGTGTTGATTAAGCGAGAACACATCGGGCAATGTATTTTATTTGTAACTTGTTGCAATAATATGATTGATGTTTGGAATTTCATAGTGATCAGTATATTTTTATGTTTTTACCAATTATTTTGCAAATAAATGCTATTTTTGACTTACAGATGGAAATATATACCTCCTCGCTATATACTGGTGGTCTGACATTTTGTCTATTAAGTAAGAATAACACAACACGGCAGTTTAAAGCGGAGCTCTGTTCTCTGAAGTAGTCATAAGCACACTAAACGCGGCGAATGTATGATTCGGGCGAGTTATGATTTTCTAATCAAGACTGTGGCGCGCCTGCCCCGCCCACATGGCCATTCCAATCTTCTTTATCTCTTCCGTGGTGTAACCCAATCGGGGATTATATTGTAGTGTTGGACAGTCGGTTATAGCTGTTACCTGATCCACTTAGACGCTTGTCTAAGTGGGTCTTTGGAGACTTTGTCTTGTCTTGACTACCTCACTAGGGCTCATTAGTCTAGTGGTGCTAAGCGCGACTGCTACGTTAGTGATCCTGGGTTCGATTCCCAGGTCGGGCAAATTGATATTAGGATTTCTATGACATTCTCAGTAGGAGCTCGGAGTCCGGATTTGTGCCCGGTTAATGGCAAAAGGCTCGCCCCCTGTTACATGGGACCTAAACATACCGGCGAAGTGTGGGTGCACATTAGTACACCTCTGCCTAACCTTTCGAGGAATATAGGCATGATGGTATGTTATGTTTTCTTTTTGTTTTTGTAAAAATATATGTAATTTTTATAAATATACTTCCCAAATAAACAAACTCATTCACTTGTTCTACCCTCTGACCTGTCTCTGATCTGTAAATCACACACACATACCTACATTTTTTGTATTTTCTATTTCGGCAATAACATAACAAGCATAATAACCGACGCACAAAATGACTTGGATATATTATACCGCGTGGAGATTAGGTTATCACATTAATTGCAACCACATATTCTACATAACGTATATTGACCATACACAACTAAAAAAAATAAGTACAATAAGCATTTTAGCCCTGGGATCGTTTTTTCCATTTTAGTATTTAACAACATCATGACTGTATTGAATAACGATAATCACCTGACCTAAACTAGTAGTTCAAAGACCCGAGAAAATTCAAACGTTGCCGTTCCGTATTACTAACAATTATTAGAAACTTAAACTAGTTAAGCTAAAAATGACCTTATAACTAACACTATTAGGCCTTGTCTATGCGCAAAATTAAAAAATAAGGGACCACAGCGAAAGATAAATAAAAAACGTTCTTAAAAATATTAGTTTAAGGCATAAATCTCTATGCGCGATACGGGGGTAGGTGTCGTCAGAATTCGTCCTTTGTCGGCGCCGGCGGCGGCGGCGCGCGACTACAAAGTAAAGAAACGGAAGCGGCGGCGCGTGCGGAGCGATTGATTCAGTACGCTTCCGGGGTCCTTAAGGATAGTTCGTGTGTTGCTTATTCGCACACGCGCCCTTCGTATTTTTATTGTTGTTATTGTTTTGAGAACATTTTCGTAAATTTCTTGTTTTGTTTGTTGGATACGTTATTATTAGTTGTAGATTAGTTAAGTGTTGTGACAGTTCCTGCGAGATCGGACGCTTTTCTCATTTTTTGTTTGTGATAGGACATTTTATTAGTTAGTGAAGTTAGTGAAAGTGGGTGAGCATACGTTATCATCAGAGTACACCGACATGGTTGATTGAATGCAACCAAAACAGCGCTGCTGGTGTTACGAACATACCGACAGAGGTATATCGTACCTACCTATGACGGTGCTCATATGCATTCAGTTGCATGGCGGCCATAACGTAAATTTTAATTAATCAATTGAACATTTGGACAAGTGTAGGTTTATTAAATTGAATTATTATTATTGTGCAAGAATACCATAAAGTTTGTGTTGAATTGTTGATATCATCGCTCCGACTACCTCGTTGGTCTAGTGGTCCCAATCGCGACTGCTACGCTAGAGGTCTTGGGTTCGATCCCCAGGTCGAGCAAAGTGTTATTGAGTTTTTCTATTAAATTCTCAGTAGCAGCTCGGAGTCTGGATTTGTGCCCGGTGAATGGCAATAGGCTCGCCCCCTATTACATGGGACCCAAACATACCGGCGAACTGTGGGTGTACATTAAGTACACCTCTGCCTAACCCTTCGGGGAATACAGGCGTGATGGTATCGCTCCGAGCGTCCTATCCTATGCCTACTTGCAAGTATGTAGGTACTTACTCGCCGCGGCGGCGGCGGCGACGTTGCCGCTTTTACAGGTCAGTATACTGATATTATTGAGGGTGATTTATTTCGAGCCATTATTTACGGTATTTATTTTGTTTGAAAAATTTAGTTTTTTATTTTTAGTAAAATTGTTTATTTTATTACTCAAACAGACTAATGATAACTTGGAATGACCGCTGTTTAATTTAATGTGATAACCTAATCGCCACCCGATATAATTGGTTTAGCTCAACTTAATAAAAGATTTGTAAAAAACAAAACAAAATAGTTAAACTACTTCTGAATTATGATTATCATACACCTTCATCCAAACTATACAAAGAAACTAAACTAATGAGCATTCATCACACATTCAATTCCTGCATTCTAATACGAAAACATACCACGCCTGTATTTCTCCGAAGGGTTAGGCAGAGGTGTACTTATGTACGGAGCCCAGCACATCAAGTTACGACAAAATGACATTTTTTTTAAGTTGTTAACTTGTTTGAACTTAATCGTCAACGATTTAAGGCTTAAAATAATTTGGAGAATTTTTACAGTTTTGTATAACCTGATGTGCTTGCGACTGTACACTCACACTTCGCTGGTATGTTTAGGTCCCATGTAATAAGGGGTGAGCCCTATTGCCATTAAACGGGCACAAATGTAAACTTCGAGCTGCTACTAAGAATTTCATTAAAAAAAACCAATAACACCTTGCTCGACCGCAGTCGTGCTTAGGACAAGTAGACTAATGAGGCAGTCTAATACCTAAAACTCTATCCACACAAAAATAACATTTATGATTTCACACAAAAACATCTAAATACAGTAAAAGACACCCAAACAAAATTCTCTGCACGCATACGCCACGTAGGCCCCACATGTAGGCGTACAACCTTATAATTAACTACTTACCGCAGATATCAGGAACACATCACACATTCCTTCAATATATTTAAAACGAAACTAAGACATTATGTCACTAACAACATAAAATTGCTTACAATCCTAGTGTTTCAAATTCAAATCTTTATTGATTTCATATGTACATAGGTTGTTACAAAATACACATCAGTATCAATATGAAACCCTGTAAGGGCGCTGCAATTTTTCACTAAAGAAAATTCTTAAAAAAATAAATTCTTATAAAACTTGGTAAGCTCAGTGCTAATAATTAAAAAATCACCAGGATGGCATCAGGAGAAACATTGTGGGTATGTTTGTAATAGGTAGATAATATTTAAAGATTTATTTTGATAAAAAGGCGCGACACGATCATTATTTCACTGCGTATTTTTTTAAACTATTACACCTAAAGATATGGATTTTCTAAATAAAGAAAATTCCTAGTGAAAGAAAAATTCGATCTCAGGCATCAAAGCGTCTGGTGTACTTAACCAGAGAGACGCAGGTTCAAACCCTGCCTGAGATCGAATTTTTCTTTCACTAGGAATTTTCTTTATTTAGAAAATCCATATCTTTGTGAATATTTCGCAATATTTAACGCTAAAAATAATAAAAAATAAGCATAATACGGTTAGGCAACATCGTTCGACATTGAACTACCTGTAAAGGCAGTCGTGTTGGTTGAAAGACATAGTAATGTCTTCAATAGATGGTGCTGACGTCGCCATAAGACGTAAAATGTGGAAGAAAAATGCGACATCACAGGCAGTGGTCTCGGTAGTTTAGTTGGCAAGGTTCAAACCCTGCCTGAGATCGGTTTTTTCTTTCACTAGGAATTTTCTTTATTTAGAAAATCCATATCTTTTTGAATATTTCGCAATATTAAATGCTAAAAAATAATAAAAACTAAACTATTATACCTATCTCCTAAGATATTCAATGAGATCAAATGATGTATCGGCGACATTCGTTCAAAATTAAGTACTTGTGATGAATAACTCATTTATATAAAACACCTTTTCAAATAATGTATTATTTTAGAATAAATCGGATTACTATTAAATATGCTATGCCGTTTTTTTTAGAACTTTTTAAGAGGAATAATTCCGTCATACAATCATGATTGTTGCGTAACTTTAACCGTGTACGACTTACGTACAGTTTGTTCGAAATAAGTAAGCCGATCGGAAATTGTCTGCAAGTCGCTGCGCAGTAGTCATTTTTACGACAAAATCAGTAGCGCGTCTGCGTGGTAAGTGGTAATGGCGTGAGGGGCGGGGTCAGCGCCGCTTCGCTGTTTCAGTCAATCCTAAGGTTTGATGCATAATTACGTCTCGCTCCCACAATGCAAGTATACAGTCGGTGCCAAAAGTCCTACGTGTTGTTTTTATTTTGACGTTATTTTTGTTTAGTTTTTTGTTATTTCTTACTGTTATTGTTGTCGTTGTTGTTTGTCCTTGTTTCTTTTTGCGGGAAAATGCCTAAATGCAACACTGTTTTACGCCGTTAGGCCAGAAAAAACAATTTATAATTTCTTAAAGTTTATGCAGAAGGAGAAATCTTTCTCCTTCTGCATAGAGTTGCGGAGGCAACCGGAACGCCAGTACGGACTGTGTGTAAAATAAAAAAATATATAATATTGTAGACTAATTAAAATTTAAATGACAATTTAATGGTTTTGTGAAAATTAAAGTATGGATTTCAAGTTATAAAGCAATCCAGTAAGTCAACTTATTACAATCGTAATGTAATGTTAAAGTAATGTAATGTTATTTGAATACGTTTCCGAACGCTAACACTTTATTACGCGACTGTAACTGCGCGGCCCTAAAAACGGCTTACTTCCGATCGGCTTACTTATTTCGAACAAACTGTAGCGCACACAAAGGAAGTCCTCAAAAATAAAAAAAAATCCCCGTTTTTGCAACATTTATTTTATTTTTTTATTTATTTATTAATTACTGCCTCGTTAGTCTAGTGGTCCCAATCGTGACTGCTACGCTAGAGGTCTTGGGTTCGATCCCCAGGTCGAGCAAAGTGTTATTTGGGTTTTTCTATGAAATTCCCAGTAGCAGCTCGGAGTCTGGATTTGTGCCCGGTGAATGGCAATAGGCTCGCCCCCTATTACATGGGACGTAAACATACCGGCGAACTGTGGGTGTACATTAAGTACACCTCTGCCTAACCCTTCGGGGAATACAGGCGTGATGGTATGTTATGTTATGTTATTTATTTAATAATTTGTCATTGATGCTCCGCTCCTATAGGTCGTAGCGTGATGTTATATAGCCTATAGGCTTCCTCGATAAATGGGCTATCCGACACTTAAAGATTTTTCAATTTGAACCAGTAGTTCCTGAGAATAGCGCGTACAACCAACGAAACAAACAAACTGTTCAGCTTTATAATATTATTAGTACCTATAGATTACACATAATAATTTATCTTCCAAATATTCTTTAACGCTATATGTTTTTCTTTCTGACCGTCTGATCTTGAATAATTAATGAAAATTCAGAAATTGCAATTTATAGGGAAACAAATTTACCATTGAAAGGGTGATGGAGGAAGTACTTAATAAGATCTGTAAGTCTTACAAAGCCATTATTTATTGTGGTGACTTTAATGTGAATTTATTGGAAAACTCAAGTGCCAGTACTAAAATAAAAAGTCTTTTCTTGTCAAATAATCTGGCAAACTTATTTCTGGAGCCTACTAGAATAACTGCTTCTACTGCTACATGTTTAGATAATATTTTTACTGATGTAACACCGCACCATAAGGAAGTTATAAATGTAATGGATTCTGACCACTGTGGACAGCTAATTACCATCTACAATCAAGATAAAGTAGTGGCTAAAAAAGATATCACTGTCAACCCAAAAACTGCAAGTCGCTTGGAATTATTTAAAACTAAACTTATTTGTAAACTACCTTTTTTACCATACAATAAAGATCCAAATAAACTTTATGAGACTTTTTTTAATTCTTACTGTAAGGAGTTTGACTCCTCTTTTATACCCAAGACGATTACAGTTGAGGGTAACGCATCCTTCAGTGAATGGGCCACTGTTGGTATCCATAAAAGTAGGAAAAGACTATATGAACTTTATAATGAGCGAATATATGTCAACACCACTGAGTTCAATAACTATGTCAAAAATTATTCTAAATTATTTAAAAAGATTTGTTGTGTAGCCAAGTCACGTTATATAGGTTCAAAAATAAAAAAACAGTAATAACGTTATCAAAAGTACTTGGAATATTATCAACAGTGAAACAGGAAGGGTTCGTAAACGAAATGGTGATTATAGCCTTAATATCGATGGTAAGATAATTAAATCAGATTTAGAAGTAGCCACTGCATTTCAAAACTTTTTCTCTGACATTCCTGTTTCAACTACTAAATATTTAAATTCATCACCCACTGTTGCAGAATCTTTACTTAAAGATGATGTAAAAGCTAGCGATACTGATTTCCTATTTAATCATATAAATTTATAAAGATATTATAAAGACCTTCAGTATGTTAAAAGTGAAAAAAAAACTGCGGGCCTATGGGGAAATTCTGTTGTCGTTGCTAAATCGATAATTGAAATTGTAGCACCTACCCTAGCTGTTATTTTTAATGATTGTATTAACTGTGGAAAATTTCCCGATCTAATGAAAAATAGTAAGATTACACCCTTGTTTAAATCAGGTTGCACATCTGACCCCACAAATTTTAGACCTATATCCGTGCTACCTACATTTAGTAAAATTTTTGAAAAACTTATTTTAGACCAAATGCAAAGGTTTTTTAATAGAAACAAACTTTTACATTTAAAACAGATTGGCTTTACAAGGGGTCGTTCAAAAACCGATGCCGGTGTTGAACTGTTAGGGCATATTTTTGATGCATGGGAGGAATCACACGATGCTTTGGGTATTTTCTGCGATTTATCCAAGGCTTTTGATTGTGTTGTTCATGAAACATTGATCAGGAAGTTACACCACTATGGTGTTAAAAACACCTCGGAATCTTATTATTTCGTACCTGAGTAACAGGATTCAGAAGGTGGACGTCAATGGAAAGAGATCTCCGGGGTCCGTAGTTACAATGGGAGTTCCGCAGGGCTCGATTCTTGGTCCATTTTTATTTTTGATATATATTAATGACTTACCTTATCTAATAAGAGAGAATCAAGAAATAGTGCTGTTTGCAGATGATACGTCACTATTATTTAAACTTAAGCGTCAAGAAATGTTTTCTGATGATTGAAACAGTGCTCTCTCAGTGGTACACTGGTTTAATGCTAATAATCTACTTTTAAATGAAAAGAAAACTAAATGTATTAAGTTTACAACACCCAACGTAAGACAGATGAAAACTAGTGTACTTCTTAATGGCGAAGAGTTGGACCTTGTGGACACCACTGTATTTCTAGGCATCACTTTAGATTTTAAACTTCAGTGGGGCCCACATATAGAAAAATTGTCGAAAAAGCTCAGCTCTGTGGCATACGCCGTTAAAAAGATACGTGGCTTAACTGATGAAGACACAGCTCGCCTAGTTTATTTCAGCTATTTTCATAGTGTGATGTCGTACGGTATTCTGTTGTGGGGGAATGCGGCCGACATACAAACTATTTTTGTGTTGCAGAAAAGAGCAATTCGGTCAATTTATAATTTAAGTCCCAGATATTCACTGAGGGATAAATTTAAGGAGATTAATGTTATGACTGTTCCATCACAGTATATTTATGAAAATTTATTGTATGCTCACAGGAATATTAATCTCTTTAAAAAACGTAGTGATACGCATAATGTTAATACCAGGAATAAAAATAAATTTATAGTTCTTGCAACCAGGCTCCAGAAGATAAGTAACTCATTCAAATACCAATGTATACGCTTGTACAATAAAATCCCAAGCAACTTTCAAAACCTAAGCATCAACAAATTTAAATCATTATTTTGTTAAGCAGAAACTGAGTTCTAAAGGTTTCTATAGTGTAAAAGATTATATGGATGCCAGTAATGCTTGGGATTGAACTGTTCTAATGAACTAGGCTATTGATTTTTGACATTAAACTTAAATTTGATTATTATTATTATTTTTATTTTTTTTTCGTATTTGATAACTGACATTATATCTTTATACAATTGATATGACCCAATTTATTAGATTATCACTTATTTTCTTTATACAATTGACATGTATCCAATTTATTTGATTATGACATCTATGATTTCTTATACAATTTCAAATTATTGTGTACATTTATGTGCAATGCAGATACTAGTTGCCTCGGTCATCAGTTTAACATGTCTGTCATTTCTGTAACATGATTTACACCTGACTGCAATGTCGTCATGCTCCCTTAGATGTCACTGCTTGCGGTAGCGTCATTGGTCGGGTCGCCCCCTTACCTCTAAAATGCCGAGGGGGGTGATGGCTGATCCGTGCGTTATACTCGTGAACGGGTGCTGCTTGTGGTGACTGGACGACTTGCTGGCTATCGTGTCTTAAATATGTATATTTATTTATTTTTACTTTTTTCTCTTTTTTAATTCACAAGTTGACTGGGTGGCCTTGTAGGTCCTAGTAATCATGCATAATATTATTTTGTTTTCAAATGTTAATTGTACGATATTAAAATGTAAATGTGAGTACTATGTAGGTTAGCTTTAACTCGTATCAGATGTATAATAAACTTCTCTGACAGTTTTGAGTATTTCACATGACCTACACAAATGTCCTGCTGATCTGGTATCGTTGTGCGACGGGTCGTTGAGTTCCCTATAAAATGGTTGAGCTACACGATGACTGATGTATGCGTGCCGTCAGTTAGGACAGGTCAACTCAAAGCTGCTATGGCTCTTTCTTCAAAAGGCCTGTTCAGATTTTGCCCTACATTGTTAAACTCGCATATCTGATAACATAACTATTGTCTGGACTTTAAAAGAGACTGTGGGATTCACATTCCTCACTCATGTAACATTCGCTACGACAACGGACGGCGTACCTGCTCCAGATCTGACTAGACACTGGCGGACTGCTTGAGAAATCGCTGCGCCCCCGCCAGGGGGCGCGCAAGTCGGGCCACGGGGCTACGCCCCTTTCCCGAAAGGGCAACCTCTGCCCGTAAATACGGGCACGTCCTTATGTGGCCTTCTAGGGCTTAGCCAGTGGGCGCGCGGCCATCCGGCCGCAGCGCACCTATCGGAGTATCTGTACTGGGTGTACTGTGAGAGCGCCGCGGAACAAGTTTCCGCTATCTTCACGCCACCTCGGCGGTCGGTACCCGCCAGGTGAGACTCCCGGTTGCCCGGGAGAGGCCCGGCGAGATACGACCAGCGACAGAGGCGGCGCACGGTGGGCTGAAAATCGGCTTTCATAGACATAGCGATTTCAATTTGCAAGTGCCGGATTTTTTTCCGGATATCGCTTCTATTAGTTATTACTATATTCAAAAATGACACCCGAGTTAATTCAGCACAAAAACGAAGGAATTATAATTTTTTTAAGAAAAATTTGTATGGAGCTGGTATTAAAAAGTTAATTATCTCGTAAACAGCAAGGAAAACCGTAATATCCTTACAGGTGGTTATAGTACTAATTATTTATGATTATTTGACATATGTCATATAACGGTTATCGCTGCTAATTTTTTTTAAAAAATCGTCAAAATATTTTTATTTATTTTTACTTATGAAACGGTTCCTTTTAGTGACTTAATTAAGAACATTGTTAATTATGAAGAATGTTATTGACCCAAATATTAAAAATATATAAAACAAGAAAAATATTTAACAAAATTGCAAACATAGAAAAAAATAAATCAAATATTATGCATTTTCCTTATCACTGTCGTTGTCGGACTCTAATTCTGAATCAGAATCTAGATTGGATATATCTAAAAACTCGAAGTCACTTTCCTGCAACTGAATTAAGTCGAGTTTCAGAAAAAAAGCTCGGCTTTCTCTTGGCATCTAACTTAGGCCTTTGTGCACTTAGGAAAGGATCCGAAGAAACAACAAGCATATTTAAGCTTGTTTTCACTGATGTCTTAAGCGATTCTTTAATTTTAACAGCTGCTTCAGGATTTTTCAACATGTATTCGATCACAGATGCGATATCCTCATGCCCTTCTTCTTTTAAACGCGCTTCAGTTGCATATGTCAATTCACTGGAGTCTTCGCCTGTATGATCATCAGATCTTCTCTTTTTCTGTTTACTTCCCAAATCTTCGAATGGTTTTCAGGACCTTTTTGTCATTGTTCCAACGGATGATGATCGCTTTGATAAAAAATCTGATTGTGCTCGGTATCTCATCAACAGTTGGTTCTTGATTAACTAAAGTTTGCACACAACTTGGGCAATCAATATTTGCTTGCAGCCAATTTCCGTACAGTCTTCTAAAGTTATCAAGGAATCGGTTGGATTTCTGCCACCTCTGTAAAGCAGCTCGTGTGAATTTCCGACAAAATTCTTTGAGAGTTACTCGATCTTCGGCAGAAAGGCAATCGCCTATGCGGGATACAACTGCACCAAACAATACTTCATTATTAAATGAAGTACTCTCACTTTTTAGAAGAACAAACAAGTCTAAATTGGTGATTAAACTTTCCATTTTAAGATTTTATAGTCGCAGAGCACAAAATGTGTGTTAGCAGTTACACAGTTGTGAACAATCTGAATTATAAAGCAAAATTTTAGCCCTTTTATTGCAAAACGTCGATAATTATTTAACTACCCTCATGAGATTTTTAAAAGATGTGCTAATGAAAATTTGTAATCGTCAAAAAAAAATCTTAGAACTCTTAACACAACTAATCAACAAATTAGCTTACTTATCAGAAATCATTAACAATCATTTAATCACCTATTCAGACTTATTAGAAGAATAAATCATTGTAATTACTTAATCACATAGTTTCAGAATGGTTACAAACAATACCACTTACTTGGTACCAAAATACCAAATAAAAATTTGTTATTTGGTATTTTAGTGGCATCTAGCTCAAACATAGTTGTCTAAGTGTGGATGTACGCTAAACCTCTGACTAATCCTTCGGGAATATAAGGATGATGCTATTTTATGTTACGTGTTGTTAAAAGTCTGTGTTCCTCAACTTAAACACTAAAAGAAACCGTTTCATATGTAAAAATAAATAAAAATATTTTGACGATTTTAAAAAAAAAATTAGCAGCGATAACCGTTATATGACATATGTCAAAAAATCATAAATAATTAGTACTATAACCACCTGTAAGGATATTACGGTTTTCCTTGCTGTTTACGAGATAATTAACTTTTTAATACCTGCTCCATACAAATTTTTCTTAAAAAAATTATAATTCCTTCGTTTTTGTGCAGAATTAACTCTGGTGTCATTTTTGAATATAGTAATAACTAATAGAAGCGATATCCGGCAAAAAATCCGGCACTTGCAAATTGAAATCCCTATGTCTATGAAAGCCGATTTTCAGCCCACCGTGCGGCGGCTTGGGAGGCGCTCCCCACAGTGGATGAAGGGCTCTCGTCCGACGCGTTTCCAGAGCGAGCCGGTTGCGCGCCGGGTCGGGGGCCCGTTGTGTGTGTAAGAGCGGCTTGTACTACGTGTGTGTATCGCCGCTCAGTGTTAGCGTTTTGGGTGCGCGCCCGCGCGGCACTTACGACGCGTGTGTTTAAGCGTCTGTGCAGTGGTGCATGTGTGTTTAAGTTTACGCCGTGTCTATATTAACTTAGAACACGTCGCTCACTTGATGCATGTTGTGAGTGGAGAGTGTATAATGTTTGGGTAAATCGCGTGTAGGTGTCAACGACTTACTCAGGCGTCAATCCGGGGGGGGGGGGGAGGCAACGTCCGCAAGCAGGTCGCGCGGTAGGCGTCTCGCGTCAGGCGGGCGCGCGTGCCAGGGCGCCAAGTTCTTGATATGGGTGAAGTCCGAGGCGTCGGCACGCGCGAACATGCCCTTCGCGAGACGAGCCACGAACTCGTCCAGGCTCTCAATCCTGAGGTCCCAGCTGATGACATCGTTCCTCACGAAGCGAGGGGCGGCAGTAATGGTGCGCAGCGTCGAGCTCTGCTGCACACGGAGCGTCTTTCTCGTGGTTTCGCTCGTGAGGGCGAACCATGCCGGCGCGGCGTACGTCAACACTGGGCGTATGTACATTTTGTACACGCCCAGTTTGACGCGCAGCGGGAGGCGGGATGAGAGCACTGGGTAGAGGAGAGCGCGGGTTACCCTACCTTGGGCGGCGGTCTTGCGGACGTGCGGTCCCATGGTGAGCCGACGATCGATGGTGACCCCTAGGTACTTTACCTGTGGCGACCACTCGATGTCGGCGTCCTGTAGTTGCAGGGGTGGGGGCAGCGGGGCGTAGCCTGTGAGCAGCGCCTGCGTCTTACTCACGTTAACCGAGAGCCTCCACTTGGAGAGCCACTCGGGGAGAAGGTCGAGGGCGCGCTGCATTTTGACGGCCGCGTGCCTCGCGTTCATCGAGGTTGTAATGTACGCGGCGTCGTCAGCATACAGCGCGAGCGTCGTGTCCCCCGTCGTGGGGATGTCATCGGTGTAACGTGAGTAACACACCGGCGAGATGCAGCTGCCCTGTGGTACACCGGCTGCCACGGGACGGGCGCTGGAGAGCGCGCCGTCGACCACCACTCTGACGAACCTGTGGGCAAGGAATGAGGAGATCACTTTGACAATACGGCGGGGCGTGTCCGACGTCGCCAGCTTGTACAGCAGACCGGCGTGCCACACTCTGTCGAACGCCTTTTCCATGTCGAGGAATACTGCGACCGCGTGCTCCCTCTTGTTGGCGGTTGTCGCCAGCAGGTGCAGTACCCTCGACAACTGGAGCGTCGTGCTGTGTTCCGCGCGGAACCCGAACTGTTCTGGGCGCGGTGTGATGTGAGGTATGAGATGTCGCAACAGGAGTTTTTCAAACACCTTGGACATCGTCGGTAAGAGGGTGATCGGCCGATAGCTCTCTGGCCGCATCACGTTCTTCTGGGGCTTCGGGAGCATGATGACGCGCCCCTCCTTCCAGGTGTTCGGAAAGGTCCCCGTGCGCAGGATCCCCGTGTACAGGCGCGCCAACGTTGCCACTGTCCGGTGGGGCAAGTGGCGCAGCGCTGTGTTGGTGATCCCGTCCGCACCAGGGGCCTTCCTCGGCTTCGTCTTCAGGATGGCGCGTCTAACTGCGCCCGGAGAGAAGCAGATGGGTTCTTCATCAGAGGCTATCGGCGTGGCGAAGTAGTCTCCAAGGTGCCTCTCGACCGCTGCGACATGCTCGTGGTCATCGGTCGGGTTCGGCTGGAATTGACGCTCCAGGTGCTCGGCGAAAATCTCCGCACGGTCTGCTGCGGTGTATTTCACGGCCCCGCCGCTGTCCAGCAGGGGGCGCACCGGAGCTGGGGTATTCGATAGCTGGCGGCACAATCTGTGTACCGCCGGCCAGTCGCCTTCTGCGGCATCGATGTGTGACTCCCAGCTCTCAGTGTTGTGCGCCTGTAGCTCGGCCTTAACCCTCTCCGCGAGACGGTTGAGCTCGTACTTCAGGCTCGGGCAGCGTACCTCCTGCCACCGCTTGCGGAGGCGCCTCTTCTTCTGAACAAGCCTCATGATTCTCTCTGGCAGGGGCGGTAGCAACTGTCGCCCCTGCGGTGTCGTGGGTGATGTGACGGTGGTTGCTGCGTCCAAGGCTTGTTGGATGCAAGCGGTGACTGGCGGACTGCGTGTGTGCCGCGACTATTTATAGTGTGCGAGCAGACCGCGCTATGCGACGCGCGTATGCGGGAGCAGGATGGGTAGCTCACATCTCGACTACGATTATTCAAAAGGTTTTGTTAATGGCTTGCCATTGGTTGGTTTGATTTTACGTTAAGGTGTAGAAGAAACGAATTGTTCAATAACAAAATGTATGTAAGGGAGACTTATTTTCAAAATAAAAAAGATTATTATCGCCAAAGGCTTTTATTTACAAATCCCTTACATCTGGTGACCCCGAAAGAAAATGTTGCAGGATAACACAGGCGAAAGTAGTAAAACTATAAAGACTGAAGTTGATCTAGCTGCAGTTTCCATCCAGTCTAGATTGTTACCATTCTGGCGTGAAATTCCTCGTGCCTGGTTCATTCAATTTGAAGCCGTCGTGGAGCCATTGAAGACTTCGGATGACCAAAAGTTCCGCTATGTGTTACAGCAGTTACAAGCCACTGATCTTCAGCACATTACAGATATCTTGTACAATCCGACAGCAACAGACAAATACGGTGCTGTAAAAAATCGTCCGCTCACCGTATATGACAAATCCGACGTCAAGAACTTCCAGAAGCTCATCAGTGGTCTAGAGTTGGGTGACCAGAAACCGACACAGTTGTTGCGCAAGATGCGAGAATTAGGAAGCGGCATGATCACCGATGAAGGATTGAAGATCGAGTGGCTCAATCATCTGCCTACTCAGGTGCGCGTCGTACTTTCGGTCAACACTGAATCATCACTGGACACTCTCGCTGCAATGGCAGACAAGATGGTGGAATACTCAGAACCAGCAACAGTCGCTGCAGTGTCCACAACTCCCAAAGATCCTGTGACGTCGGCACAATTAGAAGTTTTGTCGAAACAAATGGAAAAACTGTGCTTAGAAGTGGCTGAGCTACGAGGACGTACGAGAGGACGTTACAGACCCAACTTTCGATCACGTTCAAGATCACGATCGCGCCAAACCAGCAAACCGATTGTTAAACCTGGAGATCCAACGTGGGAATGCCGATATCATTTTCGTTATGGTGACAAGGCAAGGCGCTGCGAATCACCGTGCTGTAGAAGGCAGAAGACTCCGACGTCGTTAAACTAGCTTCGACATCGACGGCGGCGGACGTCGATGTCCTTTGCAATACCCACCGCCTGTGTGTCTTCGATCGTGACACTAGAGAGCGTTTCCTCGTGGACACGGGCGCTGACATCTCCGTGTTGGCCGCTACAAACAAAAGGAAAATCAAATCAGCAAGCGCCTACCGATTGTATGCAGCAAATAATACACCAATAGATACTTATGGCGAAAAATCGTTAAGGCTGAACCTTGGACTTCGACGCAGCTTTCTTTGGAAATTCATCGTGGCTGACGTCAAAACCTCTATTTTGGGAGCGGATTTTTTATGTCACTTCAAGCTGCTGGTCGACCTACACAAAAAGAAGCTAGTCGACAACCTCACCGACTTATCAATCGACGCTTTTGAAGTTGCGACAAACGAAGAAACAGTGCATGTCATCAGCTCTAATCAAGTCTACTATGACATCTTAAAGCTGTATCCTGAGGTGCTTCGACCCATGTCCTTAAAGGCACCACCGAAACATGACATAGTTCATCGTATTGAAACAAATTGTCCCCCGCTTTCTGCTCGAGCTCGGCCATTACCACCTGACAAATACAAGGCTGCAAAGGAAGAATTTGATCACATGTTGGAACTAGGCATATGCAGGCCATCAAACAGTCCATGGGCAAGCCCGCTGCATGTTGTCAAAAAGAAGGATGGAGGTCTACGGGTATGCGGTGACTACCGAAGACTAAACGCAGTTACTCAGCCAGACCGATACCCCATACCACGTATTCAGGACTTCACTTACCAGCTAAACAACATGAAAATATTCTCAAAGCTGGATCTCAAGATGGCCTACTATTGGATTCCCATGGCTGAAGAAGACACTCAAAAAACAGCCATCATTACTCCATTCGGGCTGTTTGAGTTCAAATGCATGACTTTTGGTTTACGTAATGCTAGCCAAACGTTCCAAAGGTTTATGCATCAAGTACTCCGTGGAATTAACAGCTGCTTCTGTTACGTCGACGATATTTTACTGTACTCAGAGAACGAAGAAAGTCACAAACGCCTTCTACATCAAGTACTCAAGCGTCTCAAGGAATATGGCGTCATGCTTAAAGTTGAAAAATGCGAATTTGGCAAGGATAAGATTGATTTTCTCGGGTATGAAGTATCGGAAAATGGCATCAAACCTATGAAAGAACGAACACAGGCCATCTCAAGCTATCCGAAACCCAAGACAATCGCGGAGCTACGGCGTTTTCTGGGCATGCTCAATTTCTATCGCAGCTGCTTACCCCGTCAAGCTGAACTTCAAAACGAGCTAAATAAATATCTTCATAACCAGAAACGCAATGATAAGACGCCCATTGAATGGACACCAGAAGCAGAGTTGGCTTTTGAAAAGTGCCGGCAAAGCATTTTAGAAGCCACAGAGCTGATGCATCCAGTTCCCGGTAGCGCCCTTGCGTTGATGACTGACGCTTCAGACTACAGCCTTGGAGCAGTATTGCAACAGAATATAGACAAGGAGTGGAGACCTCTCGCCTATTTTTGAAAAGCGATGAGTGCAACCCAGCGACGATACAGCGTATACGATCGCGAGTTACTCGCAATTTATACGGCTGTCAAACACTTTCGAAGCCTGATAGAAGGAAGCGAAGTGACAGTGTATACAGACCATAAGCCACTTACATATGCATTGACTCGCCAACCGAGTAGCAGTGACACGCCCAGGCGAGAGCGACAGTTACACTTTGTCAGTCAATTCTGCACGAATATCAAATACATTCAAGGAGAAGACAACTCAGTGGCTGATGCATTATCACGCATAGAAGACATACAATGCCCTTAAATAATTAATTACAACACACTAGCCAGCGAGCAAGACAATGATCCCATGTTGAAACATCTAAAAAGTCAATCAAACTTGAAGTTTACTGAAGTCAAGATACCTGAAATACGTCAACCAATCACGTGCGAGATGTCCACTGGTACACCACGGCCGTACTTACCGACGGCATATCGTTTTGCTGCATTTAAAGCTCATCACGATTTATGTCATCCTGGCATCAAAACTACTAGGAAACAGATGTGTTCGAAATTTTTTTGGCCCGAGATGAATAAGGAAGTCAGCAACTGGACAAGAGCGTGTATTAACTGTCAGCGAGCTAAAGTTCATCGCCACGTCGTGACGCCACTGAGCGAGTTTCCACCGTCAGCACGTTTCGAGCACATACATATTGACATCGTTGGACCGCTGCGATTATCCAAGGATTGCCGATACTGCGTGACCATTATCGATCGCTGCACCAAATGGCCAGAAGCGGTTCCTGTACTCGAAGTCACCGCGGAAAACGTCGCAAAAACTCTTTACGAAAATTGGATTGCACGATTTGGTTGCCCGCTAAGAATATCCACGGATCAAGGACGTCAATTTGAATCCGCACTGTTCCGGTCATTGATGATGAGGTTTGGCATAACACGAATACGCACCACTGCGTAACATCCGCAATCCAATGGCCAGATAGAAAGATGGCACAGAAGCCTGAAGGCAGCATTAATGGCTCGTGGCAATACTACACAGTGGTCGGAAGAGCTCCCCGCTGTACTACTGGGTTTACGCACTGCACTGCGCACTAACAACTTAAGCCCTGCAATGATGACGTACGGTAGCACTCTTCGTTTACCATCGGACTTAGTCGTACCGACCCAATCAAGCATCAATGAAAATGACTACGTACGCCGTCTGATAGAAACAATGGCATCGATAAGAAGTGCGCCTCAGTCAAGAAAAAGTTACAACAGCGGGCAGCAGCCATTCATACATAAAGACCTCGCCACGTGCACACATGTTTTCGTGCGCAACGATACAGTTCGTTCCCCGTTAACATCACCGTACGAGGGCCCCTACGAGATTATCAAGCGATACGATAAGTTTTACAGAATTAAGTTGCCGCTTCGCACATCGGTAATATCCATTGATAGGCTCAAGCCGGCCTACATACTGAACGAATCTGAAGAACAAGTGGATCAGCGTGCTCCCAACGAACCTGTTCAGCCCTTCACCACAAGATCAGGAAGAACCATAAAGCCTGTTGTACGCTTCGCTTAGGGGGGAGTGATGTGGGATTCACATTCCTCACTCATGTAACATTCGCTACGACAACGGACGGCGTACCTGCTCCAGATCTGACTAGACACTGGCGGACTGCGTGTGTGCCGCGACTATTTATAGTGTGCGAGCAGACCGCGTTATGCGACGCGCGTATGCGGGAGCAGGATGGGTAGCTCACATCTCGACTACGATTATTCAAAAAGTTTTGTTAATGGCTTGCCATTGGTTGGTTTGATTTTACGTTAAGGTGTAGAAGGAACGAATTGTTCAATAACAAAATGTATGTAAGGGAGACTTATTTTCAAAATAAAAAAGATTATTATCGCCAAAGGCTTTTATTTACAAATCCCTTACAAGACCATGATTCTCTGAGTTTGTATCGACGTTTCTTCTCAGAGGTCGTCAGATAGGAAACGTCGGCGCCATCTAGTTAAAAAAAATGTAAAAAATCGACTTGTAAAAGTGCATTTATAAGATCTATTTACAGAAATAAATATCATTTCATTTCAATTCAATTCTTTATTGCGTTCCATAATGTAGGTATACAGGTGGTCAACTTATCTATTGGAACAATTATGGACCCTGTTGGGCACAGCAGCTTAGGTAGGAGTGAGGAAGGAACTGATAATAATTTATATAATTAAGAATTGTTTTATTTTAATTTTCCCATAGTATAATATCGTGTTTTCGTATTGTATTATATTTTATTTAATTTTTATACTCTTCATATATTTAAGTCATTGTATTATTTTTATTAAATTGTATTTTTATTATTTGTAATGGTAGTGTAAATTTTTTTGCTTATTTTATTAAAATATTTCTATCTATTTTTATTTTTTGAATTGAATTTGTTATTTTTATTATTATTTTAATATCATTTAGGTGTAATTATATTATATTTAAGTGACATTTATTAGTTTATTATCTGACATTAGTATATATTATATAAGATAAATCTTTATATTATTTCTTATTTATCATCAAGATATTCTTTTACGCTGTAGTAGCTTTTTTTTAACAGAAATTGTTTCATTTCATTTCATTGGCTCGATAGATGGTGTTGTCGTCGAAATAGATCGCGCTATGGTTTCGTTCCACGCGCTAACATAAGTGACGTTCTTGCTGAAATTTAAGGGTGCTTCTCGTTAAAATACTTGATATTTTTGAAATAGGGTGTGCCCTTTCTGGTGCATCTTTGATTCTTAGTGTTAGAATACTAGGAATCTAAGAAATAATCTGTCATCGAAATAATAATAAGGGGGGCCGCCATAGCTATATGCTCGGGGGTAGAAGTGTCTAATGGCATAATAGCGAGGAAACCCACTCCGGGTCTCTTCCAGACCCGCGACGGGGAAACCAGGGCCGCACCTCTCGACACCCTTAGCCGCCCACGCCGCTGTTGCCGTCTTCTGCCTGTTCTGGCAGCTTTTTGGGGGGGCCAGCTAGTGAGTTGACTAGTCACTGTCTGCCTGTAAGTTCTAAACATCCACATCCATAATCCAATAACTTTCTCTGCTATATTTTGCAATAGTCATGCTCCCGCCCGGGATACTCCATAGCTGTACTCCTATAGTGCAGTTGTGGAGTGTTCCGGGTTGGTGCCCGTAATGATAATATATGAAAGGCCATTTATTAACTATCTTTTTACAAGGGTGAATGAGAGAACTTTCGTGTCACAAGGTATATACAGTGGGTCACTTTGTTATATACAAAAGTGTGAAGGTAGGTAGGGCAGCGTCTGACTAAGAGAGAGGTGGTTCTTAGAAGTGGAATTTGGAAGATGCGTTTGGACGTTATTGCATGATAATCAGGTCGCTTTTTCAAGTTTTTGTGTGTGTAAAGGTACTTATGCATTGAGAATAAATAGTTGTCGAACGCGGAGAACTAGGAATTCTGAGTATAAAGAATCAGTGGGGTAGAAAAATGTTTTTTTCATAATTACTTTTATG
The DNA here is from genome assembly GCA_958496365.1 of Subacronicta megacephala. NCBI lineage: Eukaryota > Metazoa > Arthropoda > Insecta > Lepidoptera > Noctuidae > Subacronicta > Subacronicta megacephala. The sequence goes on from OY292514.1 coordinate 17,176,524, forward strand.
ACAGCCCTCTGAGCTCTTTCGAGTTCGATCAGTGTCGTTTTACGAGCTCCCCCGCATATGGATACACCGTTTTGCACAATTGATTGGCATATTGCGAAATAAACTGTCCGTAGAATAGTTTTTGGAGATCAATCTCGCAGCTATTTCATTATATAGATAAGTTTTCTTACTCAGCCTGATAGAAGTTGTATGTGTGCTCTGAAGGATAAGTTTTCGTCAATCACTAAACCTAAGTAGCGAATTGATTGCGTCTGATGTATGTATTCACAAGAACAGTCTTCACGTGACATGTGAGAATATTGGCAGGTATGGAATCTTAATGTGAGATTGTTAGGAGGTTTGGATGTAATGGTTTTGAAGAAAGTGAGCAGTTTAGTTTTTTTAATGTTTAGAGTCAGTAAGTTGTTATTGAGTGTTTGCGCTACTATTGATAACCCTTCTTCTGCAGTATTGTAAACTTGTTCCCAGGTTTATGCATGAAAGACAATGAGTGTATCGTCAGCGTAAGATATCAGTTCCGCGTTTCGTAGAGTAAGGTTCAGTATGTCGTTCATATAGTGTTGGACCTAGTAAACTGCCCTGTGGAACCCCAAAGTTGATGGGTAGGAGGCCGCTTGAGTATTCATCTGATTTAACGTATTGGCTTCGATTGGTGAGGTAGCTTTGAAACCATTCGTGTGGTTTGCCCCTGCGGCGTTAAGTTTTTTTAGTAGGAGATTTACCGAGATAGTGTCTAAAAAGACGGCCACACTGTATTATTAATTACTACCTTTTGGCCCGCGTGGAGTACACATCGTATCGTGGAGTATACGTGCATCGTTTGCCAAATGAAATTGGCCGATAGAAGAGGTCATTAGCTATCTCTTCAGGCCCAAAAACTCATTCTTTGTCACACCAGATTATTTTATAACAACTTTATAAACTTTGTTGAAAATTTCCAGAACTCGGCATTAAAGCTTCATATTTATTAAGTAATTAGTATAATATTCAAATTTCCATTTAATTTTTATGTCTACTCTTGTATGGCTCTATGAAATTCAAAATAACTTGCTAATAACATCTAGTTTATTTTTAAAAACCTCACAAAGTTTTTTGAAAAAGAAAAATACACTTAAAAGTCTACTTAAAATTGCATTTAAAAAAATAACTAGAACCGATTGGGTTCTTCGAAATCTTTTACAATGTTCTCTAGTCTGTCCTCGGTCCAACGGTGTGCCGTAATATGCCTAAAATAAACTTTTACTTCACTAATTCGCTGTACTTATGTGTAATTGGGCCTATTTCATTTGGCAAACGATGCACCAAACTCAAGAATAATGTAGCTTTCTGTTGATGAAAGAATTTTCAAATCGGTCCAGTACTTTTAGAGCCTATTCAATGCAAACAATTAAATCTTACATCTTTATAATATTAGTTTAGATACTACGATAACAGTATTTATTATTATATGTTTATTACATCTTTATTATGTAACTAGTACCTAGCGGTTAGTCAAATTACATATTTTGTATTATTTCCCAGAACTTGAACTATGTCTGTGTATTTTTAGGCATTTTCCATGCAAAGATTATCAAGTTATTTTAGTGACGGAAAAATACGACCGCGGGCAGGATTCGAACCTGTGTCTTCAGGTTAAGTAGATCAGACGCTATGACCGCTAAGAAGAAGAAGACGCAGGTTCGAATCCTGCCCGCGGTCGTATTTTTCCTTCACTAAAATAACTTAATATGTCGGGTATACATAGTACAGTACTATATTAAGTTAAAAGAGTAGGTACTCGTGAATGAAATCCTGATGGCGGTCATGAAGCGTGCGCTTGCTTCGTAGGTTCAAACCCGGACAGGCACTTCACTTTGTATAAATCATTTCTTCACCACTGCTCCCAAAAATGGTGAAGGAAAACATCGCCAGGACATGCTGGTTGTAGGACATGCAACCAGCATGTCCTACAACCGAAGACGAAGAATGCGAAGACATGTGATATCTACCAGGCCGCATTGGGCCCGCGTGGTGGATAACGGCCAGTCCCTCTCACCGAGAGGAGGCCTGTGTCCCAGCTATGGGAACATTATATGCCGATAAGTAGGTCTGCTATGCTAAAGTGTTAAATTTAGTTGTTTTTCAAGCTTGGAGTTATTTGGGCCCAGTTAATACCTACCTAATGACACCTAAAAGATACCGTGGTTCTATAGTACACTTCTGCCTCGGCTCTTGGAATATTTACAGGTGTAGTGGTATTTATGTTTTATAACATAAGATACCATCACGCCTGTATTCCCAAAGACTTACGTCATAAGCGCGACTGCTAGACGCTAGAGTTATTGGGTTTTATATGAAATTCTCAGTATCAGCTCGGAGTCTGGATTTGTGCCCGGGTAATGGAAAAAGGCTCGCCCTTTTTCCCCGCAAGGGGATTACAGGCGTGATGGCATGTAATAATTAATATGAATCTACCTTCACAGTTCATATCTAATCAAAAAATGTAGAAAAATTTACTTACCATAGAATATAGACGAAATACTATTCCCGAACCGTCTAGTTACATACAAGCTATGCGTTTCAGCGGACGTGCCAGATTAGCAATGAATACGAAACACTCACACTTGCCAACTTTTGAAGTTAAATTGAGCCCCACGCTGGGCGCCACTACGCTCTCTGTATTCACACGGGAACCAACCGAATACAAACCTAAACTTTCACTTGAAACATGCGAAAATATGCCTTGTACCCTGGTATTAAAAGTTTTAGGGGTGTGGTGGCTAGTGTGGTGTAATTGTATACGGTAAATAAGTACCTACTACTTTTTATTAGAAATTGTGTTTGCTTGGTAAGTAGGTATATTGTTGTGTTATTGACTGATTTTAGATGTATGGGGTTAATGTTACTGTTTTTAATATGAATTTAATACTGCCAAATAAAAAAAAATATTAATTAAAGATTTTCTGTTCTAAAATTGCGTCTTTATACCAATTAAATAAAACGAATAATCGCACTATAAACATAACATTCCATACCATCATCCCTGTAAGACCAAAGGATCAGGTAAAGGAATACTGTACTGTTCGCCAGTACGTCATATTGTAATAGTGACGGATGAGTTTATAGTCATCCTAGCTGCTACGGATACTTATATAGATATATATCAGTCTGCCTCGTTAGTGTAGTGGTCCCAAGCGCGACTGCTACGCTAGAGGTCCTGGGTTCGAAATTCCCAGTAGCAGCTCGGAGCTCGGATTACTCGTTAATGGCAATAGGCTCGCCACATGGGATCTAAACATACCGGTGAAATGTGTGTGTACATTAGTACCTACACCTCAGCCTAACCCTTCGGGGAATAAAGGCGTGATGATAGGTGTAGGGTTCTTATTTAGTATATTACAATTATTTCACAGGCTCACCAATACACCAAGCACTAGCCTCCTCTATGTCTCCCGTAATCTCTCATGACATATCTTTAACAGGCAATGGTCACACTCCCATTATGCCAACTGACAGCTGTTATGTCAAGCTGTCGGCTACTGCTTATGTATGTGAGACAGTGTTATTATATCTATTAAATAGATATAGAAGTAAAAACACTACAATAGGTATGTTTAAAAAATAATTTATCAAATCAGACAGATGGTTCTAGCATAGTGTAATGAAATCTAATAGCGGGCGCACTCCTTTGTCTGCGTCGAAATGCCGACAATCGTCTAGACATTGAAAATAGCTTAGGGTTGTCACAAAAAATATTTTTCAAGGACTTACTTTTACTTTTTAACCCCCGACGCAAAAACTACGGGGTGTTATAAGTTTGATGCGTCTGTGTGTGTGTGTGTGTGTGTCTGTCTGTGCCATTATAGCTCCGGAACGGATGAACCGATTTTGATTTAGTTTTTTTTGTTTGAAAGGTGATTTACAGGTGATAATGATTGTAGGTTCAAATTAATCTATGTGTTAGTAGTTGTATTGATTTCTAGCAAGATATTACCTTCACGATTTATTGTTTATTCTTCGCGACAGGACCAAGTGATTAAATAAAACAGGGGCTAAAATCTCCAGTTTATTTATCTCTTTAGAGATGTTGAACTGACAAATATTTGCGACATTTATTGCTTGATGATTTTAATTTTCGGTTGTTAAATTTCACAATATAATTGATTCTCATCCTCACATAGCAATCACACGGTGGTGAATTACGTATTTATTTGAATATGGATTAATATTATGTTTGTGAAAACACCTTCGGAAATAATGCATTATTTTGGAACAAATTTGGTTACCATAAAAGGGTATTAAGCAACCTTAAAAGATAGACCTATGCTGTTGCGGACTTTTTTTTAGAACCTTTCAAGCGGAAGATTTCCGTCATACAATATTTTTGCATAACTTTAACCGTTTACGCAGCGCACGCAACGGAAGCGCTCAAAAGGAATATTTTTTTCAAGTTTTTGCAACATTTATCACTTGTGCGCCACTTATATTGGTCATAGCGTTATGTTATATAGCCTAAAGCTTTACTCGATAAATAGACTATAAAACACAAATATGAAATCAATTCCGACCAGTACTTTAGTGCGATCAAACAAACAAACAAAATCATAACAACAAAACAAAAATACAAAATTATCAACAAATTATAGTATTATAAAATTCGTATATTCGTTAAAACCGTATCAAAATCCATTGGAAGGTTAAAATAATTTATAAGTAAACGCACGGCGTCGCGGATAGCGACTTTGTTTACTAAGTAGAGATAATATTTATTTAGGTATAATAGGTTAGTAGGCACTTACCGATTCTCATCCTTTGGAAATTGATGAAATCTCAAGTTTTCACTATTACTTCTGTACGATGCCGACAAACAACCGTAAACTGCACATGTAGAACGCATTGTAAAAGAAATTATAATAAGCGCTAGCGCGAGCCAAACTTTCAGCGGAGTACCGGCGCGCACTACCTGTCGGCCGGACGGGACGCCTGCGACTAAGGGTCGGGGGGACGCCGCTCTGCCCCGCAACCCACCTCATCGTTGACCTGTCTAGACGGCGAGTTGCCCCACTATTAGATTTCATTACACTATGGTTCTAGACTTTAGTGCGTTCAAACAAACTAAAAATCTCGTCATCATCATTATCAGCCTGTAGATATTCGTCCACTGCTAGACGTAGGCCTCTTTAAGTGAACGCCACAGAGTCCGATCTTCAGCTCATTTCACTCAGTTCCTGCCAGCCGCGCGCTGAAACTAAGACATTATATCACCAACAACATAAAATTGCTTACAATCCTAGTCTTTATAACTAAAATTTAAATCAATAACTTGTAAAATCCATAAGTTACTTGACTACCCTCACATAAAAATTTTGTATTATCCTACTAGCTTCTGCCCGCGACTTCGTCCACGTTGTATGCAAAAAGTTCCATCTTATGTGTTAATTTAGGTAAATAAACTGTTTGCCAAGTGTCAGTGACTGCCTCGTTAGTCTAGTAGTCCCAAGCGCGACTGCTACGCAAGAGGTCTTGGGTTCGATTCCCAGGTCGAGCAAAGTGTTATTGGGTTTTTCTATGAAATTCCCAGTAGCAGCTCGGAGTCTGGAGTTGTGCCCGGTTAGTGGCAATAGGCTCGCCCCCTATTACATGGGACCTAAAACATACCGGTGAAATGTGGGTGTACATCTCTGCCTAACCCTTCGGGGTATACAGGCGTGATGTTATGATGGATGGTATGCCAAGTTTCATACAAATTCGTTCAGTACTTTTGGGGTAACTGAGTAAGAAGCATCCATCCAGAAGTTCCCATTTACTATTACGTATAGTACAACTTCTAGCCTTCCTCAATCAACAGGCTATACTAACATATTTTTTCAACAAACTTTGCCTCTTTATAATGTTATCATAGATTTGTTAACTTGAGATAAATCTCAATACAATACAATACAATACCCAAGCAACAATCTTACAAAGATTCGCTGGTAGAGTTACTAACTGATTCGATTCGAGAAATGAATCTTAGTCGTTAAAATAAAACGTCCATAATTTATTGTGGGTGGAGGTTGCCACCTAAGTGCGTCCTCATGTTTCGCATCAGACTCAATTTCTACACCCTGGGCCAGAGCACGGAGCGTTTGCTCCTCATCAACTCTAGTTCCTCGGGTAACGGATAGAGTCCGAATAAAATCCCAAAAAATAAATAGTAATCCTTCCCATGATGTGATTGTTCGTCGGATGTCTTACAGAGTGAACTTCAAAAATGTTCCACTGTCCTGTCCATTGACACTTCTTAATATTTCTTCATCGGTAAGAGTTTCGTTATTATTGTTCGCAATTTAGGTCATCGCAGTATAACTGTAATTTATCTCTACAACATACCTACTCTGTTTAACTCACCGACCTAAAGTAGTTTTTTGCGGCACTGGGAGGCAAGATTCAAAAGGCATTTATTGAAGTAACAATATGTTGAAGCGAGCAAGGGCGACGCATAATGACATGCTCATCAGACTCTGCCACACTAACCCCATCAGCGCGCTCCCGGTCCGTGAAAGGTAGAATGCTCAACGCCATTAACAGTCTTAAAATAATATGTGTACGAAGTGTCTCTGCAGACTGTGTGTAGTCAAAAGCGCATATAATAGAATTCACTTTTACTTGGATGAACGGTGGACACTCGTCCCAGTGCGTGCTCGCAAAAACACTTCGATACCCCTCTACAGGCAAACCCCATCGGCGCTACTAAATCCTCCTCTTTGCTGCTGTGTAGAAATTGATATCGAGGAATAGGGTCAGCTTTTTGTGTGCTGCTTTTAGTATTTGTAATTTCTGATTAACTTTGTTGGCGATAAAGTACATTAAATTGTTATATATTCAACTCGACCATTTTGTTTCGACTTCTAATTTCTATGAAACCAAGCTAAATAATATATTATTGTAAGATTTGTATTATAGTAATCGGTTGAGATAAACCTTTAAAATTTTAAACGGCGCCATCTATCATTTTATTCCGGAACAACCTGAGCTCCGGAAAATATAAAATTTTGTGAAAAAGTTATTTTCTGGGGTAAAATATAGCCTATGTTTTAGAAAGAAGAAAGAAAGAAAGAAAGAAACATTTAATTGCCATAAAAACAGCGACAAGTAGGTACATACAAATGGCAAAACATAGGAAAAAATAATAATAATAAAAAGTTAAAAAAATAATAATAAAAAAAAGAAAATAATAATAATAGTACCTAATACAATAACCTATTATTATTTTGGTAACTGTACGTCGCCGTTGTTTATTGCAATTAGGTCCCCACTCAGCATGATGCGGCAGCGCTTTAACTCGCTGCAGCGCTGATTTTCAGTGGGGGCCTAGATGACGTGTGACGTCAGTCAGCGGTGGCATCAACCATAATTAATTAACAAAGCAAAGTAGTCGTCGGGCCACACATACCTAGCTATTAATCCGCTGCGCGGCCGCGATCCAACATTCATAGACAGAACCGGTTGCGCGGTGGCGCAGCGCGAGCGTACTCAGTATCGCATTATTATCAAATTTATCGACAGAAAAAGGCTTGGTATTTTCTTATTGTTGACATAACAACAGTGATTTTTTATAGAATGGATTACATTCCAAGTCTTATAACCTCTCAACCACAACGTCCCTACGGTATAAATGACGTACAATCCGGAGGAAAAAAAAGTGACGTCAAAACAGTGTTGTCAAATGAGGGACGCATGTCGCCAATCACCGCTGGATACATCTAAATAGGCCATAAACTTGAGGTAATAATTTTGTGCTATCTTTGTAAATTCTTTTGTTCGTTAATAAAGTGTTCTTTAAGTTTTTTTTTAAATGTAGTGTATGTGTAATGTAGTGTATTTTAGTTAGAGCTGTAGGAATACATCGGTGAAAACTGCATTAAATTCCATGCGGTGGTTTTAACGGGATGCGGGTACAAACATACAGACAGACAGACATACAGACAGACAGACAGACACAGACAGACAAAAATTCTAAAAAAAAACGTTTTGGCTTCTCTTGCTCTAATAAAGACCCCCGTGTTATTATTTTTTCAATACCTTCAATGTACAGACATCGGCCTGTTACAATTTTATTATATGTTGAGATGAATGATCTCCACATCGAACCGTATGTTCACAACCTATATTCTCGCAATATTACAATGTTTCTTGCGAAAATAAAATTACGTGACATTTGTCGAAACCACCTCTAAACTCCTCACGTCATGAACGAAGTAGTAGAAATAAAAATGATGTAGGTATTCATGATACATTTTTATTAAAAATGTTTTTAAACACGTATTCAAACTTTCATGATCATGTTAGGTACCTACTATAGCCGTTGCATCAAATCTTACTTACTATATTTGAACTTAACAAACATACCTACTACATATCAACCCATCCACATACCTACAAATATTTAGTAAAAGCTTGTAATTTACCTAATAAAAAGGTAAAAACACACCGTGCAGTTCCTCTTCTTATTAAAAAAAGGATCTTACAATAAAATAAAGGTACTTCCTTGAAAAAGTAATAATCAAGTATTTACTTACCTATTGTAGTCCTTGGGATAGTTAAAGTATGATATATCTTTATTTTTTCTAGTGTTATTCATACACACAGTACAATAAACAAACATTTTTACATAAAAATATTCAAACTTGCAACTAATAACATAAACAACGTGCGTCGCACTAACCCTGAGATTGTCAACTGACTGTGCCAGCGGAAACCGGTTATTTCCAATCTCGCCGCGTACGCGACAAGCGGCCAGTGGTCACGCGCACATGCTCCCGCGCGCTTGTAGTAATGTACCTACACAGCGCACTTGAATGAAGCTTTGCCTCTGGTCGTTTACTCTGTGTAAACACGTTCAAGGGCGCTTTGACCATTGGCTCGATAGATGGTGTTGTCGTCGAAATAGATCGCGCTATGGTTTCGTTCCACGCGCTAACATAAGTAGCGTTCGTGCTTAAAGACCAATTGTACTGTAGAAGCCCAGGATTAATATTACGATATTTTTGAAATAGGGTGTGCCCTTTCTGGTGCATCCTAGCAATCAACCATATTATTAATATCTAGATTTCCGAGTTGCCGCTCGCGGCTTCGCCCGCCTGGGGTATTCATTTCTTGTCATTTTACGGGATAATAGTTATATAGCATATGTCACTCAAAAATAAGCTTTCTATTGATGAAATAATTTTTCAAATCGGTCCAGTACTTTCAGAGGCTATTCAATGCAAACAAACAAATCTTTCCTCTTTATAATATTCACGGAAGAGATTTCCGTGATAATATTAGTTTAGATAATACGGTAACAGTATTTATTATCCCTATCCTTACTTCCCTACTATAATATTATAAATGCGAAAGTAACTCTGTCTGTCTGTTACGCTTTCACGACTAAACCACTCAACCGATTTTGATGAAATTCGGTACTGGGATAGACTAAAGCATGAGAAAGGACATAGGTTACCTTTTATTGCAAAAAATAGTTTTGAAGGGATTGTAATAGGGGGTGAAAGTTGGGAGTTCGTCATTTTTCAAGATAAAACCATGAAACTTTATATTAATACACTTGATAAGAAATAAATAAGTATTTGTTCTAGCGTTTTTGAAATTTCGACCTGTGTGGGGATGAAATAGGGGATGAAAGTTCGTTTAGAAGTCCGAACAAAGTCACGCTTTCAAGTTTAACCCCGGAACCGACTTTGATAAAATTTGGAACAAAAATAGACTAGACCTTGGGAAAGGATATAAGCTACGTTTTGTTGTAAAAAAGGGGTTGAAATAAGGGATGAAAGCTTGTATGGGAGTTTGTCATTGTTAAAGATAAAACGATGAAACTTTGAATATAAATATGAGCCGTAATATGGGCCATAAAACTGCTCCACATCTGTGGCAAACGACGTCCAAAGACGGGCTGTGTTCTTAGCAAAGTCTCAACAATGCAAAGAAACAACCATTCCGCTATCTACTACTAAAAAGAAGGAAAAGGAGAAGAAAGGAAGGCAACCCAATCCAACTGTAAACTTTAGGTACTCGATTGGTGCAGAACCTACTCGAGCGATCGGCGTCTGCGCTACTGGTTATAGGTTCGATGACCGCACGGAACAAATATTTGTATGACCTGCTGTTTTTTCCGGATCTTAGTATTTGTAAAATGCACCCACCACCCACCATACGGTAGGATTTCCAAGTGCGGGGCATGTTTTTTTACTAAAAAAACAAACCAGATAGGTACTTACCTACTTAATGAAACGTTGAGTAAAGTTACACGAAATAATGCAAAAGGAATCTAAGTTGACTTGAACTGAACCTGTGCCGCCGGAACAGCGTGGTGCGTGTAAGTCACTTCCGATCGATCAGCGGCGCGTGCGACCGGCGGCGCGCGCCCGCTCACACGCTGCGCACGCGACGCTCACTTGACAGTACGTATGGGGACTCCAGCGTAGGGGACCGCTCGAATTCATAGCTTGATACCACGTCATAATATTTTGCGGCTTTGTTTAATGAACCGAATAGTCGGATGTCATTTTTCTACATAGACGAAAAAATTAATGAAGTCACCACATGTCGTAGAGGATTTTTATAGGCAAAGAATATGGAGCATGGACGGAAAATGACGAAGAAATTGTATTCACGATGACTAGACTAGATATATGATGGTAATTACAGAAACGTTTAAAATATAATGTTACCGCAAGATAAAACAATAAAAATATCATTAAGTAGGTACCTATTTAGATAAGTAGTTAATTAGTTTAACTCGATCGATTTTTATGTGTTTTTGTTCAATAAAATTTGATAAAATTTAATTGGGTGGGTAGCTATTTAAGTTCTTGGAGTACCTAGTACTACCTACTAGTAAGTAGGTATAGTAAGTTTGGTATTATTCTTGTTTAAAGTTCTAGAAGTTGTGTTTAAAAAAACAAACTTAGTTCACCTACATAAACAATTATATTATTAAATAGCATAATATAATTAATTAAATTTAATTTAGCGTCGTGAATGTAATCCTGATGAAGGTTAGAGGTGAAGAAGGTTCATAGTTCGTGACTTGCTACAGTTCGGCGTTGATGGCCCAGTGGTAAAAGCCGCGACTTACCAATTGTAGGCCGTAGGTTCGAAATCAGACAGGCGCTTTACTTTATATAAATAATTTCTTCACCACTTCTCCCAAAAACGGTGAAGGAAAACAACGTGGGGAAACCGGCATGTCCTACAACCAAAAATTCGAAGATATGTGACATCTTCCAACCCGGATTGGGTCCGTGTGGTGGATAACGGCCCATTCCCTCTCACCGAGAGGATGCCTGTATCCCAACAGTGGGAACATTACATGCCGATAAGTAGGTCTGCTATGCTTAATTGTTAAATTTAGTTTTTTTTAAGTAGCCAGTTAATACCTACCTAAAGACACCTAAAAGATACCGTGGTTCTTTAGTACGCCTCTGCCTCGCCCCTTGGAGTATCTACAGGTGTAGTGGTATTTTATATTTACAACGTATCTTACGTTATAAATCACGCCTGTATTCCCAAAGACTTTAGTCATAAGCACGACTGGTACGCTAGAGGTCTTAGGTTCGATCCCCAGGTCGAGCAAAGTGTTATTGGGTTTCTCTATGAAACTCTCAGTAGCAGCTCAGCATAGGACCTAAACATACCGGCGAAGTGTGAGGTAGACCCCGAAGGGTTAGGCAGAGGTGTACTTATGTACACCACATTAGTACTTACACCTTTACACCATGTTTTAATTAATATGAATCTACCCTCACAGTGCATATCTAATCAAAAAATTTAGAATAATTTACTTACCATAGAATACATATAGACGAAATACTATTCCCGAACCGTCTAGTTACATACAAGCTATGCGTTTCAGCGGACGTGCCAGATTAGCAATGAATACGAAACACTCACACTTGCCAACTTTTGAAGTTAAATTGAGCCCCACGCTGGGCGCCACTACGCTCTCTGTATTCACACGGGAACCAACCGAATACAAACCTAAACTTTCACTTGAAACATGCGAAAATATGCCTTGTACCCTGGTATTAAAAGTTTTAGGGGTGTGGTGGCTAGTGTGGTGTAATTGTATACGGTAAATAAGTACCTAGTACTGTTTATTAGATTTTGTGTTTGCTTGGTAAGTATATTGTTGTGTTATTGACTGATTTTAAATGTATGGGGTTAATATTACTGTTTTTAATATGAATTTAATACTCCCAATTAAAAATTTTTTTAATCATTAAAGATTTTCTATTCCAAAGTTGCGTTTTTATATCAATTAAAACGAATAATCGCACTCTAAACATATCATTCCATACCATCATCCCTGTAAGACCAAAGGATCAGGTAAAGGAATACTGTACTGTTCGCCAGTACGTCATATTGTAATAGGGACGGATGAGTCATTAACCGGGCACGAATCCAAGATCCGAGCTGCTACTAAGAATTCCCTAATAGTAAAACCTCATGACTCTAGTCTACCTGGCAATCTAACCACGGAGGCACAGCATCTGGCTACTAAACCAAATAGGCTATCTTCCTCTCCGCATTATAAACAGGCTATGCCCCGTAGCTTTACCCGTTTTGCCCCACACCTAAGGACCATAGCGTGATGTTAAATCACCTTTGTCAAGAATTTGGTTATCAAATTCAAAAATAATTTATCAAATCAGACACAATCAGATGGTTTAGTGTGTTCATAAAAACTAAAAACCTCGTCATCACCATCATCATCAGCCTGTAGAAATTTGCCCACTGCTGGACGTAGGCCTCTTTAAGTGAACGCCAGTTGCTGCCAGCCGTCTTTCAAAAATCTCTTCAGCTTTATTTAATTAGTATAAATAAATAATATCCTAACAAAAAAACAAAATACGATCAAGTGTAATCACAAATACATGTCTGTTATCAATAAAGTCTTCATTATCTCTTACTAGGAATCCATTTTGGATACAATTTCAGTCTTCAAACAACCAACCTAAATAAACGCAATTCGGAGTCCATTACAAAAATTCGAAGGTAAAACGTGATCCCTTTGATAACTATAGGTACAATCACGGACGAGAAAAAAAAGAAGGACTCCGCGCCACGCATATCGAAAGTGAAGCACCGTACCGATCTATGTGTGCCTGATGCGAGGGATACCAGGGGAATGAGAATCTCCCCATTTTTTGTAATATATTGAAAGTTTATTTATTTATTTCAAAAAAGAGATATGGTAGTCCACTTACATTATATAATTGAAGTTACAAACATATAAGTAGGTACTTAATTAAAACTTAAAGTACAGTCGCCAGCACATTAGGTTATGCAAAACTATCAAATTTCTCCAAATGATTTTAAACCTTAAAGTGTTTATGATTAAGTTCAAAATCAACTGAGAAAATTTGAGATATTGTGGTAACTTGATGTGCTGGCCACCGTACCTATTTATTTTGTATGAATGATAAGAAAAACGCTGCTGCAGTAAGTATGTAATTCAATTAATTGCGTTCTGTAGTAATATGGGCAAATTACCTATAAGGAAGATAGGGTGGGTGCGGTAGGTAGGGTAGGTTGGACCTGAATTTTTGAAATGTAAATAGGACAACGTCTGTAGGGTCAGCTAATAGAAAGTAAAACATACATATTTACTCAAATTATTTAATCACAATCTTTACAACACACAAACATCGGGTGAAACTAAATAAAAGCTTGTAAAAATAGACTAAAATCCTTTATGCTGGGTTAATTTTTTATATACCTGCCTTTTACTGTTTACTGACCTTCCTATATATTCTAATTTGGAAATATGATGAAATCGGATGGCTAAATATTTTTCTGAAATACATTTAATTAGACTGATTTTGTGTTCTACCCCTGAGTAAGTGTGCTCGACTTCTAAATTTAAAAATATATTGCTTTTGCCAATAAAATTTTCTAATATTTTTGTTAATATGTAGGAATGTTGTCTTTCGTCACATATTATTTTTTTTTCTTTTAATTTTTTTCTGATTACCATTTCACAAATACTACATATTTTGTACAAGTCTTCAGAGGGAAAATGTAGTCCTCCTTTAGTTTTTAAGCTTATTAATTTGTGAAAATAAAGCCTTTCGACAGATAACAATCGCGCTAAACATTTTGAGCACTTTATACTTTTACTTAAGTATCGAGCAACGCTACCTGCTAAATATCCGATGATTATTCCATGATGGATTCGCTGTAGGAAATCTATAAACATAATCATATACAATACTTGCAAAAAAAATTACAAAGAACACATAAAAATGGATTACCCCATTTCTCGGGAAAATTACCCATTTATTTTGCGACAACATTCATACGTCTTTTGAGGTTTTGTGTTCCAATAGCAATGATTTTAAAATGTAAAAAACACAATAAATCAACAATAAATAAGTGTCTTACTTGTTATATGTTATTCCTTGACTCTTTTTCTGGGATGTAGAATTATTTTTACACCATTTCACAACACAAGAAGGCATTATTTTATTTTATTAGTTGACGTAGACAGTACCTACAATGACGCCGTAGTGCCGCGTAATGGCGGCCGATCGGCACCCTATGATGTAAATGTGTGCGTGAGGCATGTTTGTACACACGGTTCGGCATACTTAGAGTGACTTCTCGTCCGTGGGTACAATTATCAACAAACAATTTTACGTAAAGTTGGCGTGTTTTTTCCTTAGGGCAAATTATAAGTTTAATTGATTTTTCGCCAACTGTAAGTCTGTTTTAAACTTTATTTCTAGAATTATTTCATGTTGCCTATTTATCATAAGTTGTGATTCACCAATTATAATATATTTTTCTAATGATAAAATCAAATCAAGGTGTATGCCATTGTAAATTTCTACCACACACAATTTGCATATATTATTAATTATTTTTTATTATTTATTTTGTCATGTTTTGTGTTATGGACATCCTATTTTATGGAGGTGAAGGATAAAAGGAGAAGGAAAGGGACTGCGGGAGGAATTGGGCCTCCGGCGCTCCACACTCACCGTAACTGGCTAAGTCCTTGTCGTCGATATTAAGCGCGCGTTGTATGTTTTAGAACCTTAAAATTATAACGCATTTGCCATATCTAACATTTACCAGATAAAAAATACTGACGACGTGTTATAAAAAAATAAATAAATCTATATATATATAAAAGGCATATATAATATATTGGCTACTCAATTACAATATTTGATTTAAGTATCTCGTAACTATTATATATTACCTAAAAAACTCAAGTATTCATTTAAACAATTTCTCTGTTAGACGTAAGAATTTGAATTCTTAGTTTGATATAAAAAATAATTAAATTGGCCTTCAGTAAAAATAATAAAGTGTGAAGGAAATTTATTATTTTATTTTATTTAACTATACCATTATTTACTATATAAAAATAAATATATGATGGTGAGAACGCCCTCTATCATATTCTTTCTTTTCGTGCTTTATTGTAAGCGCCCGCAAAGGTTTTTGATACAAGAAAATTCATGATAGAAAAACAGGCATTTCAACTCATACCGAGATCTACTGTGCTTATAAAAATAATACCTACTCAATGTTCTTCGTGAAAAGAGGTGGTATATCAATTGAAAACCCATATATTTATGAATCCTTGTTGAAGTTAACCCTGAGGGTACTGCAGGGCGCCTATTGAAGTCCTATTGACAATAAGCACGAAAGGTTGAAGGGTTTATCAATAGGACTTTGATAAAGTCAGGTTTATTAACTTCCGTTTTATTTGTGTTGTTTATTGACAATATTTTGCATGCACTGGCAATTTATAAACGTGCCTTTTAGCAGTAATGTTTAGCAATGAAAAATATTAAATGCATTTTTGCGTGTAAGAATTTCATCACACTAAAGCAATGGTACCTTTATATGTTTTTTACTTATTTTAAATTTCTTTCCTTTTTATGTAAAAGCTTAATAATGTCGAGATCCTGTATTTAATCACGCAATATACATATATTACTATGGGAATGCTGAGTCTATAGTCTCTCGAGTTCAAATCCAAGATACGCTGACTTATCGATGTCATGTATAATTTAAGTGTAATAATAATTAATTATCACGCGCTTCAACGGTGATGGAAAACATCGTGAGGAAACCTGCATGCCTGAGACGGCCTCTGACCTATACTTGGCGGACTATAGCTTAATCTCTCTCGTACTCAGCAGTGGTACAATGTAATGGATGATAAAGTTTTAAAAGATATATGTTCAGGTCAAACGACCTTGTCTTTCTAAACTACTCGGTGAGCACCTCAGCACATAACGAAGTAATTCTTCTCGATTTCTGAAAAAAGCTGCCTTGGGGTTACAAACAAAAATTACCTCAAACCACAAACAAACAGTACTAAGTAAATACACCGTCTGAAGTTAGCATAAACCTGACTAAATCAAAGTCCTATTGACAACCATCCTAACCTTCGAAAAGTCCACAATAGGAGTACAATAGGCCCACAGCACCTGTCCAAAAGTCCCAGGGACTATCCCACGCCCACAAAAAAACGGGTTAATACTCGAAAAAGTTAAAAGACCTACCCTCACAGTTTTTGCTTTGATTTTTTGGATTTAACAATGAATGTCGGTCTTTTGAAATTGTACACATGATCGAGTCCGCGTGGGTGCATTATAATGTTAGTTTCTTGATGTAGTGAACCGTAGAATTTGATACTTTATATGCATAGAGATGATATCATTACAGTACTGTTAGGTATATATTTGCTTATTTGTAAATTTTGTAGTGATTTTTTCAAGTGCGTGATAGGTATTTCATACTTTGTATTTTTGTTTACGATTCGATAGCTTTTATTGTTGATTGAGTTGCAAATTCAATTACTCAAATTTAAGAATATTGTTGTTTTTACAAGATCAAACTAAGTTATTTGAAAATATGTTTGCCGAAATAATATTTCCAGATAAATCACAACCACAAAAGTTCTAAAAAAAACCTACAACTTTATCATAAATTGAGACTTGCATATCCAATTTTCCATTTTACTAGAGTGAGGCCTATTAACGTTATTACGTTTCCGCGCAAGGTTAAGAGGAGTGTCCCTCGCGAGCGCAACAATGTTGCACAGTTGTCGCTGTCTCTATCCCTCGCGATGCGAACGCGTGCCCGAGAGGAGAAACAACAACATTTTCACGCGTATTTCGTATGTTCCGAATTTTGGAGATTACTCCTATAATATTGCTAATATGTAAAAAAAAAATCTTGTAAAAAAATATTCACTATATTATCTGGGTTTCCTTCGAATCAGAACTTTTCTGTATTGATACATTGTCGAGAAATACTAGCATAAAGTTGGGCCGTTTTTCAACGAAAATTGCCAATCTTTGAGCTCGTGTAACTTTTTAACCGTATATTGAAATGAAATTTTATATTACAGGAACACGTATATTAATGATAAGATTGTTACTGCAAAATTTCAATGACTTTTATTGTTTAAAATTCAAGCAAGGGCCAAACTGCGTTTGTATGGGGCGCGAAGCGGATACTATCCTCTTAAGTGCATGCAGTAAAACGGATTGCCGTCACCGACGCTGTTCGTATTCGTATTATCTACAATACCATCAACATACCATCGCGCCTGTATTACCCGAAGGGTTAGGCAGAGGTGTACTTATGAACACCCACACTTCGCCGGTATGTTTAGCGCCCATGTAATAGGGGGCGAGCCTATTGCCATTTACCAGGCACAAATCCAGTCTCCGACCTGCTAATGCTCGGCTTTTGCTCGACTTGGGAGTCGAACCAAGGACCTTTAGCCTAGCAGTCGTACTTAGGACCACAAGACTAATGCTATTTATTTAATAAAATGGCTTACAACGCTATTTTTAGTTTTAGACCACATGACAATATATTATTTACTATCACTGACGCGTCGACACGTCCATTTTATTTATAGATATCGATTTACAATACCTAGCACCTCAAACCTTTGATTTCACAGCTCATAGCGTAACAGAGAGTCCAAAAACGTCGGTGACAACAGAAAATATTGTACAAAGAACCTTTTTTACATGATCTGTAAACGGATTAGTTGTACAATGGAGACCTTGTTGACTGACGTTGAATCTGATCTGGATTTAGCGACAACACCCGCGCCTTGTTCAAATTATTGTTAAAAAAAAGATGTACTTAAAATGGGATCTCCTATGGCGGCCTCTGTGTGAGCTGTAGACGATTTTCCGGAGGAACGCTCCAAATCACTGGCCCTCAAATAATCCTTGTAATGTCATTAAGTTTTATGTTATTTAGGAGAGCAGAAAGGATTATTTGAACTCTCTTTTCTTCTGTATTTTGTGTTAAAATGGATAGTGATACAATATGAACGGTGTTTAATCCCTGCTCTATGTAAACTATAAT
The DNA here is from genome assembly GCA_958496365.1 of Subacronicta megacephala. Classification (NCBI taxonomy): domain Eukaryota; kingdom Metazoa; phylum Arthropoda; class Insecta; order Lepidoptera; family Noctuidae; genus Subacronicta; species Subacronicta megacephala. Next base: position 17,194,899 of record OY292514.1, read on the forward strand.
AAATAATTTTAGTAAGTATATAATCAACGTTCCGAATTAAGCATGTAAACAAGTTTACATAGCCGTACGCGTGTAATCTTTATATAATTTAAAATCTCAATTTCAAATTAACTCATCGAAACCTACGACCTTATATAGGTAATTAGCGTCTATTTGAACTTTGAACTAGATGGAGATCAGGCCGTAGGCGTTCCGAGGAAAAGTGTTATTTTCAGTATATTGGGCTCAATTGACACACAAGATAAACTTGTGTTAGTGTTGTACTTTTAAACAAAGCTGACCTCAACATACTTAATCGAAAAAAAAATCGACAAATTATATTCCATTTACTATATAGCACTAGCCAAATAATGACATTGAAATGACCATATTTTATAACATACCATCACGCCTGTATTCTCCGAAGGGTAAGGCAGAGGTGTACTAATGTACACCCACATTTCACCGGTATGTTAAGGTCTCATGTATTAGGGGGCGAGCCTATTGCCATTCACCTGGCACAAATCCAGACTCCGAGCTGCTACTGATGCTCAAATACACCCCATAGTTATAAATTTTTGTTCAAGATCTAGGTATAATGAAGATACATCGGCCAATTTTATAATAATTACGTATAGAATATCAAGAAAAGATAAAAGTAATCCTTTATATCTTCATGAAATTACAAAACTTATACTTAAGACGCTTACATCGTAATAAAGATGGCGTTATAATATTTGTCTTATGATAAATGGAGTAAAGTTAATTGATTGTAGTGATGTTGACCGAGGTTTAGTAACACCTTAGCACCTCATCATCTTATTGCTATGTCCGGCGGTCGCGTGCCGCGGACGTCCGCACTCTGTACTCCGGCGGTCGGGCGGTCTCGTGTGATGTGTGACGTCCGTGTCCGGCGCACGCCGCGCAACCGCCCTGACGTAGGCACACGCCTCGGAAAACGATCATTACGAAACAATTAGCTAACTAACCGCCGTTGCCGCTAATTACCTCATAGTTAACTGGCTTTTGATTTTGTTACGGTTAATTACAACGGAAATGGGCAGAAAATTATGAATTTTCACTTGCTTAATTTAATATTGATAATTAAAGGGAATCTTTTCGAATATTTTAAACAGTGTTTGGACAATGCAAGTCATTTATTGCTACAACTTTTATTAATTTTTTGACTTCACTAAAAACCAGATATAAAAGAATTTGATTTTGTTTTGTTTAAATTGCGCCAATAAAATTATACGAATTTCCAAATCAGTTTAAGGGTGACGGACTACAAGTAGGGCCGTTTGCAATTAAGCTAGATTTCCTAATTATTATATTGCATTGGTCAGCTAGTGGAAAAAATTGCAGACACAACAGGAAAATCTGCGTAGGTTATAACGCGGAAGAGTATCTTTTCAGTCTCTTAATCTCTCCTATTCATCTCTTTTCTTTCTAACTTAATTGAATTTTATGTAATTATCAGGACTTCTGTGTGTTTATTGTTAGTGGGGATCTACTTCTTAATTGTTCTTTTCTTTAAATCTACAAATATTTTGAGTGATACACACTTTTCAGTTATGCCCTAATCTCAAGTACCTAAGTACCTATTTTAGACCAGCTAATCCTCGTGCTATCGTCCCACGCTTCTCAATCAACTCCGATCCTTCCCCTACATAAAAATACATTCACACCAATATTGCAGCGAATAAATTGCGTTACCTAATTGTCTGCATTTTCCCATCGCACGCCCGCCACGCGGCGCTTTGAAACACCCTTAAGTAATAAACCCTAACTATTCTCCACCGTATATCTCTGTAACAAAGTCCATTTTAGTGTAAACAGTATCCTAATAAAATTTTATGAATTTTAATATCGCTAAGTGACCCATAAATGTAATTGAAACAGCCTTATTCTAACTATATATACTGCATAAAATTGCATAGCAAAACTGTATTTCGGATCGTAGCTGTCAGAAAAATGACCAGCTTACAAATAACAGAGTGTAGAGCCTTATCACGTAAAAATAAGGTCCTAAATAGCAAATATCTATTGTATAGGGCTTCTTGTGTGATAATACAGCGTTTCTATAGGGTGGGTCGCTTAGGGCGGCGACACACGATGCGACACGGGGCGCCACGCGGCCACACACTCCGCGCCAGTCGCCCAGCGCGCGCGCACGTGACCGACGACCTGCGCACACGTCGAACATCTCAAGATAACTGACCAAGTTTCCGATGAAAACAAAGTGATAGTCATTGATAACTGGGACAAGAATTAAGTGATTTTTCGTGTATTTGTGATAAAGTGATTGAAACTTTTTGTGGGAAATGGAGTACCATCACCGACATATGGAGCAGTCAGGTCCTCCACTGCAGAGCCAGGGTTCACAGTGGGGGTACGGCTGGGGCCCGCCAGCACCAGCGCCAGCACCACCAGCGCCCGCGCAGCGAAGCAAGAGGACCCATTCCGAGAGCGAAGATGATGCATTTTCTGAAGAGAGCAGCAAAGATGCGCAGTAAGTTTAGTACAGTATAAGTGTTTAACAGTTTATTTTCAGAATTAATCTGCATACATGCCATAGTCTGATAGTATCTACAAAATTAAGTTGGACATATTATGTAATATAATGAAGTACTTCCTTTAATAGATTTATAATTCTGCTCAAAATACAAATTTAAACTGCCAACATCATTATAAACCCATTACATTGTCCCACTGCTGGGCACAGGGTTTCTCTCAGAACGAGTAGCCTACTGTGAGTTCACACGCCGTCAATAAATCTTTCAGACATGCAGATTTCCTTATGATGTTTCCCTTTGCCATTTTTATAAAAAACATGTAGTACGGATTTACCCTCTAATTGAGCGATCTTCATAACATCCAATTAGTTCAAACCTTATTAACGAACAGAAAAAGATATACCTACATACTGAGTTTAACCCATATTTAGCCCATAAATATTTTGTTGAGTATTGGTATTAGTAAGTTTTTTATGTAGCGAAATCCTCATAGGAATCGTGTTCCTGCAGGTGACAGTTACTTAGCCTTTTGGGATAGAATCTACGAATAAATAAATAGGTCCATAGAACAGCAAATACAAATATAATATAATCAAAGAGCAATTATAAATTATGTGAGGCAATATGAAATTGTGTGCAAAAAGTTTTTACTCGTACAACATATCAAACCGTATCCAATTACTTAAGTATTAAATCCAATACTAATATCTGTATATTGTTACAAAAACAATATTGTTTTTAATAAAAATTAATATATTAACATTATCTTATAAGATTCTAATAAGAATTCGTAGACTTGAACACGCGTAGCCAAGTGCTACGCTCGTAGCAATATGCTACGTAATAACTAAGTTTCAATGTTACGCGTAGCAATTTTCTTTTACAAGATTGTTTTAAAGTCGAAGGGCTTACATCAGAAAATTCTTTGTAATTATGAAAAGTTTTTTTCTGTTTACTTTATATTATGACGTCAGATTATGACGTTCATGATGGTCGCTAGAATATCACGGGATATGACGTAAGTGATTGTACCTACACATTTTCTTAATGAAAACGAAAGTTGTAGAATTTATTAGACGTACGTATGTATTTATTTTTATGATTAAATTTTTGTTTGTTGTTTTGGCATCAGTATAACAAGTGTCAGGAAGAGGCGTACTAATACACACCCACAGTTTGCCGATATGTTTAGGTTATCCAGTTATTGCTAACCAGGCGAAAATCCAATCCCTGAGCTGTTAAAGCCTCAATAACACTATTCGACCTGGGAATCAAATCAAGGACTTCTAGCGTAACAGTTGCAGCAAAATAATAATACTAAGTATAATATTTTCGAAACGGTCAGAAAAGCTAAAGTGACATATTGAGTAGATCAACCTTCAAAATATTTGTAGGTAAAATAGCTAAAGATATACAACCGCTCCCTACACATATTCTATCTAATATTGGTACTTATGTGGCCTCATATCAGTTTCCGTGATTATATTTTATTAGGTTACCGAGGCGGTAACTCCAATATACTCGTACTTACACAAACATATCATGAAAGAAGACGTTTTTATCTCGATAAATATTGTATTCGGTCATGCATAATATTCTCAGACGGTATTATAATAACAATATGATCTAATTTGACATGGTTTAGTCATGTTGACAGACATAATATAACATACAGAAAAAGTACTCTACCGACCACAAACAGCCGCTGTTAAATACAATGTAATAATTAAGAGATTTTTATTATGTATCGTAAGTGCATTAAGAGAAGTATATGGTATAAACTCTGGTAACTATGGTATGATGACTAAAGTTCATAAAATTTATAATCGAAACGTTGTAGACCTAAATGGCAGACAATTATGAAACAAAAATAATATATTATTGTAAGACCTATTCTACCTGACTGCCTCATTAGTCTAGTGGTCATAAGCGCGACTGCTACGATAGAGGTCCTGGGTTCGATCCCCACGTCGAGCAAAGTGTTATTGGGTGTTTCTATGAAATTCCCAGTAGCAGCTCGGTCTGGATTTGTGCCTGGTTAATGGCAATAGGCTCGCCCCCTATTACGTGGGACCGAAACTTACCGGCGAAATGTGGGTATTCTTACATTAGTACACCTCTGCCTAAACCTTCGGGGAAAACAGGCGTGATGGTATATGCTATTCTTCCTACCATATGCTTAACAAATAAATTATAATAAATATTTGAATTTTAAAGTTATAAATTACTGATGTTTTTTTACTTCACGTAACGCATTTGTCTTCTGTTGTTATACGTCATAACATCGTACATATAACCCTCGACGTCCCTAGAATACTCTAGACGCAAAGATGCTATATGTTACATTAAGAAAAACAGCTTCACTTAATTTATTCATATTTTTTTTGAAAATCAAATTTAAATCTTTATTGCTTTGCATGCATTTATGATGTTACAATAATTAGCTATCAATATGACACCCTGTAAGAGCGCTACAAATTTATAATTCTATGTCATTAGGTATTAGAGTACAATAATTTAGTCAGATTACGCAAAATTTAACTGCCAAGAATCTTGAAATAATGCTTACCTATAATTTTAATAATGACAGGTCCCCCGGCGGCGACTCGTGTCAGCTGATGACGCGCAAGCGCCGGCGCGGCGTCATCGAAAAGAAGCGACGCGATCGCATCAACACGTCGCTTACTGAGCTCAAGAGACTGGTGCCCGCCGCCTGCGAGAAGCAGGGCAGCGCCAAGCTGGAGAAGGCCGAGATACTGCAGCTGACCGTGGACCACTTGAAGATGCTGCATGCTAAAGGTTGGTTGAGTTTCATACAATTATCTTTTTATGGGATAGCTCGGCAAACGAGCAGGCGAGCTACCTGATGGTAAATAGTCATCGGCGCCCATGGAAATCTGCAAAACCAAAGGAGTTGCAGATGCGTTGCCGAGCCTATTTAAGGAAAAGGGAGGGGAAGGAGAAAAGGAGAAAGAAACTGAGGGAGGAATTGGACCACCGGCGCTCCACACTCACCGGACGAAACGTAACAGTATGCATACTCGTACTGCTACTTGACGTCGATATTCTGTGAGAGGGTAGTACTTACCCGGTCGTGCGGACCCATTCATGCTGGCATGTAGACATAGCCAGCAGGCACTACTACTACTGCACTTTTTTTAATGACGTCAGCCAGTCTGAAAACATGTGGATGAACACCGTTTGACCTTTGCTTATCTAACTGTTCCCAGCAGTTTCACTTTCGTCCCTCTTGACGACCATTTACTGTGTTTCTGAGATGAAAGGTGACTATGTGAAATTTGGTCATACGTCCGCATGACGTAAAATACTACTTTCGCATTTATAATATGGCTAATATGGACTTTACAGTCTGTGTAGGTGCTTATTATATCTAAAGAGACTGGTTCAATAAATTCTAAATTACGAAGGGTTTTAAATAATTAATGAGCGAGTGTTCTAGTTAAGATAAATAGTTACGTAGTTATGTATTAAATTAAATAATCCTCTTAGAAAAGTTATGAATGTTTAAGCAGAAAATTAATTTCAAAGGTAATTTATACCTGAATATTCGAATGCTTACAAACAGAGTAAGTTTTTTATTGTTAAAATACAGTTTGGGTGAAGGTGTTTGTGAGTGTAGCAAACTTCGCCGAAATTGTAAGGTTCCTCCACAAAAACTTTAAATACAGTTTTGATTCCGATGAAATTTGTATAAAACGTGTTTTTTTGCAAACGAAACATGTTCCAATATCAAAAGTAAAATTATAAAAAGATTGTGTGTCCGTTACGTATACGTAACAATTAAGTTGTCAGGAACCTGTTCGGAACGTTTCCGTTTCCTCCAAATTACAAAAAGATGCGTCCGTAACGGTGCTTCGCTAAAAATATTAAAAAGCAAAAGCGAATAATGCTCTTTCCTGTCTTTTGACAATCTTGCAATATTTCTCTTTTTTTCCCATGCCGTGGATATGAGCATCCAAACACGAAATAACTATACTAAGCACTACAGTAATGTTCCGTTCGGAGATCGAACCCTGATCTGTAAGCTCAGCAACTAATCGCTCGAACAGTATGACAATTGAGCCGTTCGTTTTATAGTTTAAAAAAATAGAAGAGTCGGAAACAGATTCTTATTAAGAACGAAATTTTAATCCCAGTTAAATCCAATCCGAGTTGACAACATTTTCTTTTGAGATGTAAGAACTCTACCGCTTAGCTTACTTGGATTGTACCAATTTCACAAATAATAACATACCATCACGCCTGTATTCCCCGAACGGTTAGGTAGAGGTGCACTAATGTACACCTACATTTCGCCGGTATGTTTAAGTCCCATGTAATAGGGGGCGAGCCTATTGCCAGGGAATAATATAATTTCCTATTGACAAGGAATTTCATAGAAAAAAAAACAACACCACCTTGCTCGACCCGGGGATCGAATCCAGGACCTCTAGCGTAGCAGTCTCGCTTAGGACCGCTAGACTAATGAGGCAGTCAACAATTATTCAAGTCCACAAATAATCTGCCGCTATAGGTGCTTAAATGCTTACTGCTAACAGGGATGATTAGAGGAAAGGGTGGTATAATCATGATATATGTGCTTACGATATTGATCCGAAATTACTGGATACATCAGACTTAACACAACTGTGGTCTCAAAATGACAACGCGCGAGTGCAGGGTTTGCTATAAATAACTACTTAAAAACAATAAGCCAAGTTATTTTTATAAATACCTAATCCTTAAAAGTATTATCAATAACATAAAATTATGATCAAGATCGGGTCTTTATTAAAGTAATTGATTGATCGTGTTCTACGAAATATCCATTGTTCCGATTTTCACAAGGGCTTGTTTCATGTCATTGTTATTGAGTAAAATATTTTCCATTACGACTTTTGCTTTTGTTAATCCCATTTCTATTTGTGACGACAACAACTATACTCTGTCAACAACACAGTACTTACTGTTGCTGTGCCAACAATAGTAGCTATATTATTCTATGTGTTTGAGGAATGGTAACACCAATGAAATTTTAAACAAGCAACATATTATTACCCTTTTGAATGTTACGAAATAGTGTAATTTAATCCTTATAATTGTTTACGTGTTAATTTATGTTAAATTTTATTGATAACTACTTATGCAATTTATCTCATTGTCAAATTTTATTGTAATACGTTTAGCTGTTAAGGCGTGAAAAGGTAACAGACAAGCACATAAACAGCGTAGATTCGCATTTATAATGTACTAGTTGTCTCTCGTGGTTTCACCTCTGTCCTGCTACTAAGGGTCGTAGCGCGATGTTTAATAGCTATAAACTTTCTCATAAATATGACTATCGCGTACAAATTGTGTTTTTAAAATCCAACTAGTAGTTCTAAGATTAGATCGTTCAAACAAAACCTTCAGCTTTAATAAATTAGTAAAGATAGATAGTACATAGATAGAATCAGAAATTCTAACGTCAGCAACTTTAAATCTGTTAAAAATTAGCTAAAATAAACAAAGTCAGCTGTGATGCCGCCATCATACCCACATAGCTATCTCGGTCATCGCCAAATGTCCTACGCCTCGTTCCCACGCTCCGCTTCCGGGTCCTGACAGGTGAACACCGCAAGGTTTTTGTTACGACACACGTAGTAAATGATCTTCTGAGGTTTATAATATGGGGTAGGATGGGATTTGCATTTTCAGGTAAAATTTAACATTAATTGATGTTTCTCAGAATATTCATATTTCTTTAAACTTGGCTGAAGCACTGCCGTGCATCCAACTTTACATATAATTAAATGCCAGATAGACACATATTTGAGATGAGATAGATATAATAAACGATGGTCTTTTTGATCCAGTTAAAGTTAATTTTCTTTGCATATAGCGAAACCACCATCCGTCATCTAATTTAAAATACACTTAACAGTTATTCCAGTTAAAATTAAAGTTCCAAACTTTAAAATACACTTTATTTATGTATAATTTCGTCCTTCCGTTGACTCCATTGAGTGAAACCACAGGTTTACCCAAATCAATTTGCGGTTGACATAAGCAACAAAAATAATTCACATCACTATATGGTTCAGTGTATGAAAAACCGCATCCTCTTCGGATAAGTGTAGTTTCCGGCTATGATGGCCGATAGCCGGCTACTGGCGGCCTCGATAGCCGTTAAAAAGTCTATGTAGGATTCACAAACTAGTTCATCGTTAGATTTGTGGTTAGACCTTTATTTCTTTATCAAAGTTTAACCGCATCGCTTGGGATGTTTTGTGACGTCCGAAACTTTAAAAAGAGAAAAACAAAAAATAAGTAGGTAGGTATATCTATATCTATCTACTTTTTTTAGTTTTTTGTCATTCACTCGTTTTATAATTCAGGGCGAGTGGAAATTGTTAACGAGTCGAAATAGTCGAAAACATAACACACACTCACTAAAATCTTGAAATTTTTTTTAGGGTTGTTGTAAGTCACTCCCAGCGTATTTTGTTCAAAAACTAACATATCTTCAATAATTTCATATCGATTTCAATATTGACACCCTATCAACTACATCAATATTCCTTCGCTATCTCTCTCCTTCTTCCTCGCAGCAATAGAGCGAGACAAAAACTGGATCAGCGCGATCCAGTTAGTGACTTCCTGCGTTTTTGTTAGCGCCAGGTGTGTGACGTAAACGATGCGTACGCGCCGCTGCCTTTGAAGCTGTTTGGTCAACAGATACCATGGCCAGTGAATGAATTTGGATAAACTGGTTGCATGGCCCTTTGTGTGGTTGCTTTCATGGGTTTTTGAAGAAGTTTATTATGGTGGCTTTGGGAAGTGTTTTTTTTTTTCTTGATATTTATTTATATATTTTTTATTGAAGGTACATCAAAATAACAATCCATGGGCAGCTTTAAGAATTAAGATGAATTGATTTGAACAAATAAAGTGGAATTGATAATGCATTATGTTACTGTATAATTAGGAACTTTATCCTCAAAAAACTAGGATTTTACTTGCTTCGGAGTACTTTAGCAGTCAGTATCACACGCAAAATACACAAGAGTTTTTGTTACTTTTGGTAACCGAATCCGAACTCTCTTGTTTATTAACTGATATAGTTTACCTGAAGAGACTTCTATATTTAGCAATAAAAAAGGAAAAAAAAACACAAAATTTGTATTATTTTTTTTCAACACCATCCATATCTTTATTATCTAGGGCAGATCTGGAAAATAAATTCACACGCCAAGAGATTAGCTAAGATAAATCAATCGGTAATCAACTCGTGCGCATTGGGGTTGCGTGGGAACACGTAGCGGGGTCGCTCTCACCCCGATGAAGCGGGATGGTGATACCCTCCCTCTGACGTCAACAAGGGAATTAATCGTAGCTTATGCTGCGGTGATTGGGGATTCATTGCGCTGGGAATTGTTTAAATCATGATTATTGTGGCTCACTGCACAATTATTTGATGATCTTGGGAATTTCCCCTGGTTTTGTATTGTTTTGGATAACATATTATATTGCAAATAATCTACTCATAAACTCACCTACTTAATTTTTTTTATGATTAGCCGTAACGACTACTGTCATTTTAAGCACGGTGTCGCCATTACACAATCTAGCACGTTTTTAAATTAATTATTTATTCATCGTCCATTAAAGTCGGTAAAAGAACAAAAAAAACAATATTCCTGATAATATATTTTTGATAATATATTTAATTAATTATAACATCTACGCAAGTATAGAACTTTCCAACTTTCATTTTCCATTAAAAAAATCACGTCTCACCGGATTCATTCTTTCGTACCTTATAATTACGAATTAAATTTCGTTTACAATAAGAAAAAAAAAACCTCTAAATCTACATTCTTACTATCAAATCACGCGCCCATTGTGTCCCACGTGACAAGCGGAAGCAAATCTAAAGCAAAGGGTTATGTCCCACCTGCGTATGCGCAAAAAATACTTTAAAAATGTCCCGGGGAAGGAAGGAGGAAGCGATTACAATTGTATGCTCCATTGAGGTTGAGGTATCTGCTTACAATCCGATTAAATTAGAATGTGACATGGATTTCTTAAAAAAATACCAGCGAGATCCCTTAAAAAATCTACAATCAATGATTAGCTGTCTAGTCAGGCAGATGATTAGTTTATTAAATAATAAATCATGGCATTTCCAAGAATCACAGACCAAATAAAAACATGATTTCAATAGCTCCTTATGTTACGTTTCTAAATGCCATATTTTTCCCAAAACATAATTAATCAATTTGGCATCCTTGATATTGAATAGCAAGGTATTTTACGTACATCAACCCTCCACTCACTATTATTTTCTTCGTAAAAAATAAGTGGGACATTAAAGGAAACACAAATATAATATACGTATATTGTAAGAGATTCAGACAGAAATAAAAAGGTCAGTCTGACATTTTCAAAAGCCTACCTTTGTTACATAATTGGCAGAAAACATATTTTTTCCTCTTTTGTCTATTTTAATTAAGTTTGAATATATAATGTGTCTCGCAAAGACACGGCACAACGTAAAAAAATAAAGCTATACAAGAGCAGCGAAAGGAGGACAAAGAAAAAGTTTTTAATAAAATTTAAACTAGTTCAACAACAATAAAAACTGCTTGCAGACAGTTTTCTTTCTCCCTTTGGTCCTGTGGCCCGGTGGCACACTGACTCGACCAGATAACCTTAACCCCTCATTCATCAATGAATCATCTTTCTCGCTTAACAAACGTTAGGGTCTGAGAGCTCATCTTATATTTGTCTCCTTCCCTATCGGAAGACAGCCGGAAACTTGGGGTTCCCGTTACCAATACAAGGATTTTCCATCCCTTACGCTCTCAATCAAAAAGTGTTCCATCCTTTTCTAGTTGCACAAGGGTGATATAGAGGGTCGTTTCCTGAATAACTTGAACTTTTGTGTTAACCATTGTCTATTTCTTATTTACATGCAAAATAACATCTGCATGCTATAAATACGAAGGAATCAGAAAAATTAAAAGCCAGCGTAATCCCGAATTTTGCCCAAAACCATTTATTGACGTTTATTATTTCATTTATTAACGTTAATTTTAAAAAGTTAAAAGTTAATGTGTCTTTTTTAAACTTAACACGTTAGAGCTGAATTAATTTCGTAAAATTACGTCATTTTAGATTCGATATGAAGATTGAAACACAATTCTGAATTTGATTTTCTTTGTTTCAGGTTTGGACACATTCGCTTACGACCCTCAGAGGTATGCGATGGACTACCACAGCATCGGGTTCCGGGAATGTGCAGCCGAAGTGGCGAGGTACCTCGTCAGCTGTGAAGGCCTGGATATCCAAGATCCTTTACGGCTTCGCCTGATGAGCCACCTGCAATGCTTCGCTGCTCAAAGGGAGTTGGCCGCGAAGTCAGCAAACTGGGGGTACCCTCAATATCCCACGACGCCAGTGCCTCAGCCCCAGCCTCAGCCTCATGGTTACACAGATCTCGGAGGACCTCGCCAGGACGTGGCGGTGACGACCGCAGCTACAACAGTGACTGCTCCTACCGCTATGTCAGCTATTGCTGCTCCTTTATCAGCTGCTCCGCACTACCCTCACTACCCTGCCCCTCCCGCTCCTCCCGGCCCCCCGGGTCCTCACCCTGCCCCTCCAGCACCTCACTACCCTACACCATACCCTCACCATCCCCCGCATCATCAGTACTCACAGAACAGTTCGAAGCCCTACAGACCGTGGGGCGCTGAGCTTGCCTACTAGAGTTAGACATTTACTTGCCAGATTTATACTCCTGTGGCTTAGCGACAAGGTTGCAAATATAAGAAAAGGAAAATATTTTTGTTTCAAAAAATATTTTCTTGTTGAAAAGGTCAGCTGTCAAAGGTATTGTAGTGCTGTCCGCCTTAAGATCCTACTTCAAACAAAAGTATTTCTTTGGCAATTGTATTGAAGGGACTTTTAAGGGCGCACTCCAGCCTCCATTGACGCTATTTGTGGCTACAATGTCCATGATGCTTATTGTTGACGGGTAATGGAGGTCAAAGTGTATAACTATACGTGTCGCTCAGCTACAGGATGCTGTTGTAACGATCTCAGAGTTTAAAATAACTAAATTATATTTTTGGAGACTTGTACCTACTGTTGTAAAAATAGTTTTTATATAAAAATATTATTTTGTAAGTTGTGTGATAGTTGTATTATTATATTGTATAAGTTTATCGACAGTCACTAGATATATTTCGGGACCAAAAAATAAACTTTAATAACAGTGGAATTAGGTTGTCTGATACCATTTGAATATAATGTTACGTAACTTTGATTTGAACATTCAACGTACCTATTCGTATTTGTCAGAAAAATGTACGGCCCATTTATAATGATATATCGAAAATAAGGTTGTGAATTTACCGTCAATATATGTATTAACTTGAAAATGTGATTTGTATACTTGGCTTATTGGCTAATATCAAATATTCAAAATCAACATTTGGTATAAATTTTTAATAAGGTTATTTACTCGTAAATAACTACTGTATCTGTACATAGGTATTATGTAAATAAAGAGTAGCTTTCGAACGAAAAGAGAATTAAATTATTTTCATACACAGCACCGCCTTTAATTAACAAACCACTAATGCACCTGTAATTAAAAACGAATACGCCATTTGTCGCATAAGTTAGCGATAAGAATCGCACAGGTGTCGTGTCGGCTATTATAGCCGTTTCGACGGACATATGCACCGAAGGGTCAATATGACCGTCCCACATCAATGATCCTATGGGATATCGCCACCCTTACGGTTCCCACGACGTCCATCTCCCTCCCTCCCGGACAATAACTATCGCTGTCTCGTTCTAGCGCGGTACTTCCGTAGGAAGAAGCAGGGTGCAAAAACGTCACGTTTTTTAATGTGCGTGTGTGCGCCGTGTGGCGGTATTTTTTCTGAATTATGAATACTTCGGCATAAATGCCGTAAGTGACATTAAAAAAATTCCAGTTACCGACACGATGTGTTGCCCTTTATGATGATGGTAATGAGGCTGAAAGTAAATCTAGTCTCTGAACCTAGCAAAAATAGGTATTTAACAATTTTAATTATCATAAATTAACTTCCGAAATATATACCAATTCTTACAATAATATCCTAATGCCACATAATTAAAGATTTTTTCTACTGATATATGTATGACGTAAGTAATAAAATGGTTAACTACCTACTTATGTAAGCACTATGCGAGGCCAGCTTATACTGGGTTTGTATAGCTTGATGTGTAAGCGTATGTACCTACTTACAACTGCATTTTCGCAATGAATCTAACGCTAAAAAAAATATTTCCTTGAATCAACAATAAAACTTCTACCTCTTGTAACAATAATTATTTTGTTTGAATACAATTATACGGTAATTACTTCAGTGAAATTATTATATTAATTTGCATATGACGTCACGAGCCTGGCGTCATTGGATAAGCTGTTAGATAATTATGTTTATTTTGAGAATTTATATAATCAATTACTTCACATTTTCTACTTTTCACGAAACAATGCGAGACTACTCCAGTTGAAATGGCCAAACATACATACGAACACTCATGTCTTTTCCATACAGGTAAGCAGAAACTACAGAATGCCACTTAATATTCTTTCATTACGGCCAAAATATCACATCGACGGCAGACGTTCGCTCGTTCATTCGTTAATCGTCAATCGTATTATGCATTATGTGCGACTGTAAACGAAAATAAATCAATATACTTACCTATAAAAAAACGATGGTATACTGTACAATAGTCTCCATCATCAAGCTGAAAATTTGCTAAATTTACTCTAAAACAAGCAAAAGGTTGTATATATGTTGTAAGTCGTTACTGACCAAACCACCTCTCTCACCAAATGCGTTGGTTTATTCTATAATATTCTTCAAATCAAATCAAAATTATTTATTTCAGACAACTTATAACTATTACAATCATAAATCATCCATACATGAATTATTTTATTAACTTTATATAAGGATTATACTGTCATGAATGGACACACCGGATCAGGAGCACCTGACATGTTGTTTTGTCCAGTACTCCATGAGGGAGCTGTCAGTGTCCATTCTCCCCGCAATAAGTTGCAGGAAGCTGTTGGGGCTGCCCCTTAAGCAGCACATCAGGGACGCTATTCTTTTGCGATGAATCGCTGTAAAGCCATCTACTTGCGCATCTGCAAACATACCTGATGCACTACAGAAGCGTGGCAACCCCATCAACATCCTGAACGCGTTATTGTATTGGACGCGAAGCGCAGCGCTTCAGCATCAGGACGAAAATTTGCAAATGTTACTCTCAAAACATGCTAAAAGGTTGCAGATATGTTATGAGTCGTGATTGGCCAAACCACCTCACTCGCATAGTTTTAATGTCACTACTTCCATGGCCATGACTATAAAGCAAGGGAAGCAAATATGGTTTATATGGTCAGTATGTTAGTAATTATCCGTTCTATAAAAACTTCGACGCCGGCGCTGTACTAAGCAAACCAATCACTAAAACACAATTAGTAAATGAGCGTTAAATGAACTAGTATGGTACCAATAGTGGCAGATAGTGTTCATCGTAGTGGCCGTGGCTCGCACGTATAATGTCCACGGTACGTGACACATCACACGCTTGGTGACAATCATACTAAAGTACTGTCGCCAACCGACACTGAACGATCAAGTTTTACCAAACATATGCTATAGAATAGGGTAGTTGACTGATGTTGAATTTATTAAAAACAACAGGCTTATTGTAAAATAAAATTAAGACATAAAAAAGTTGCGTTGAAAGTTTTAGGTAGGGATTGAGAGTGTAAGTATAGAAATTGTGTGGTCTCTGTCTAGCATAAAATGAAAATGCTTATAACTTTCTTATTTTTGAGCAAATTTTATTTTTGTTTTTATTGTCCGGCTCTATTTATGTTCAACTTTTTTAGGGGACCTTAAAAATATTAGTCGACTAGCCTATTCGATATACTACTACTAAATTATTTTTGATAGCTTATTCGTACCGTGCCGACCTGCTTTAAAATCTTAGTATCTAGATTAACTGCTATAACTTTGGTTCAGCAATGAAAATCACTATACCTACGCTGCCAAATTGTACAACAATTTTTTTTTTTTTATAAAAGCTTACTAGCAATGTGGATCACACATTACTAGTATTCTTGTTAACCCCTCGTGCTATTCACGTCGGTAGTACAAATAGTACAATGGGTGAGTTTCGAACCCACAACCACATGATCGAAAGTTCGACGCTCTAGCCAATTAGGCTACCGTCGCTTCATACCAAACAAAAAATCTTAATACCAAAAACATAAAACCAAAACTTTCTATTAGATTCTAATAATAAATTATTGTCTTCAAAGTCAAATGTTTTATTTAATTAGACCATTAATGCAGGTACTTACTTTTGAAATGTCAAAAACTAGTTGCACTAGTTGAAGTCCCATATTATATATTCTGAGCTGTCGTTAATTACGACTAAATAATAAAAAAAATAAAGCGCTTTAAATGATATATTCTGCGACTTTCGTTGCTGACTGTACTGGATTTCTTAATTCGTACGAGACGTCCTTGTGAAAGACTTCGTTTGGTAAGTGATAGCTACCTACTAAGGTTTCAAAAGAAATATTCGGTACTATTTCTTTAGCGAATTTGTATTTTTGCCGTACCTTTCAGAGATGAAATTTAATATCATCATATTATAGTAAGAGACAGAAATAAATATCGACTATTACACAATAAACAGCTTTCAAAAAGACATATACAGACCTGCTTCTCGATTTAGTGGCGCAGCTGCTGAGTGTGTAGTCCTGCGTTCATTTCTCAGGTCAAGCAAAATATGATTGGATTTTTTTTATGGAATTCTCAGTAACACTTCAGAGAAAATTTTAAACCTACCGATGAAGTATTTACAATGTAGGCGTGATAGTGTGCAAGTAAGTAGTAATTAGATAAGTCCTTAAACTCTCGTATTAAACTTGTCAAAATAATAATTAGGTAATAAAGGAGGTGTAAGGCGAAATTCCTTTTTACAAGGAACCTCTCAAAGCATTATTCAGTTCGCAAGATTCTTGTGTTTTCATTGTCTTTAGATTGCTTTCAAGTTAATGATGAAAGCGGCTTCAAGGTTTTATTGTGTGACGCTGAAGTTGAGTGAAGTCGAGATTTGAGAATTTTGGGGATAATTGTTAAGTATTAGTAGTACTCTCTAATTAATTATGTGCTTTAAACATGCCTTCGATTCGGTTGGATATTTTGTTTTCGTTTTCGAAACTGTTTTGCAACTAAAATTGCACAACAGCGAATACCTTGAGACCACTGAACCGATTTTGATGAAACTTGCACTGTTCCCTAAGTTAAAAGATGATTTATCTAATACAAAAAAAATGATTGCAATTAGATTATCAGTTTCTGAGAAATACATGGATAAGAAGAATACATACATAACTACACTTATGAAATTTAGCACATCTGTTTAGAAACATATAGGAATATTGTGCAATTATAATAATATTACATACATACGTGTCGAATTGATAACCTTCTTTTTTTAAGTCGGTTAAAAACAAATGAATGAAATGGTTCATAATCAATAAAGATATCTGAATTCAATTCCTCCCTCTTCTGATAATAAAACTTCCATCTTGTCCTTTTTTGAAGTCGTTTATAATCTTAACATATCATTATGCCTATATTCCCTGAAGGGTGCAAAGGTCTACCTACTAATCCACATCCACAGTTCGCCCATATGTAAAGGCCCCATGTCATACTGGATGAGCCTATTACTATTAAACTAATTAACATTTCCTTATCACAAAAACTTAATGACACTTTACTCGACCTGGGAATTGAATTTAGAACCTCTACTAAACCAGGAGCACTAGACTAATGACTAAAATATTCGAATTGAGAAACTTCCTTAAAAATCTTATGGATAAGTTCTAATGATATCGATTTACATCCACTGGGGTTGGCTATGAAGATCTTACATACTTACTATAAAAAAAAGGGTTGACTACCCCATCGATTATCCTCCGACATTCCCTACTCATCCCTCTTTTGCAAAATATAAAACCAAAAACAAGTATTACTGGTTTCCTTTCACTTAAAACTACAATAATGCTTGTACTCTTTCAAAACAAGAATAAATACACACACATTATGGATTATATTTTGACACAAAATAGTATTTTGTAATTGTGAGCTTTGTATATTGAACACGGTTTAACAATGAGCGGCGATTGTTAAAAAAAAATTAATACAAATACTAGTAAGTAACTGTTCAGGAAATAAGCTTTGAACCGGTTCAATATTATCGACAACTCATTAGTTCAGTTTTGTCGTTTGCTGTTAATGGATTTTTTCTTTAAAATATAACATAACATATCGTACCATCAAGCCTGTATTCCCCGAAGTGTTAGGCAGAGGTGTAGGTACCAATGTACACCCACATTTCAGTGGTCCTAAGCCCGACTGCTACGCTAGAGGTCCTGGGTTCGATTCCCAGGTCAAACAAAGTGTAATTGGGTTTTTCTATGAAATTCTCAGTCGCAGCTCGTAGTCTGGATTTGTGCCCGGTTAATGGCAATAGGCTCGCCCCCTATTACATGGGACCTAAACATACCGGTGTAGTATGGGTGTACATTAGTAATACAGCCTAACTCTTCGTGCCTAGCACTTCAGGGAATACAGGCGTGATGGTACGTTTAATAAATAATTACTTACAAGAACCTATTAAAAATTGCGACTGGTCATAATTATGTTGTGTAATTGCAACACCTAACGTGTTCTAATTTTTTTAATGGGTCATAACATAACATCATACATAACATACCATCACGCCTGTATTCCCCGAAGGGTTAGGCAGAGATATCCCAATGTACACTCACATTTCGCCGGTATGTTTAGGTCCCATGTAATAGGGGGCGAGCCTATTGCCATTAACCGGGCACAAATCCAGACTACAAGCTGCTACTGGGAATTTCATAGAAAAATGGGTCATCTTATGCCAGAAAAAAAACATAACTTAATTACGTTCTATTTCTGAGTTTGCGGTATTCTATCTGGGCACATAATTTAATATCAGGCTGAAACTCTGCATGTAGGTGGGTGCGGCTAGATTTGTCTTCAACCGTACAAATACAACTTCGTATTACGTCATACGCCAAAGTTTTAGATCAACATTTATAAAACTTTGTGATTAAATTGCAATAGAAAAATAGTTTTTTTTTATATTTAATTAATTCAGTAATTAAATATAAAAAAAAATCAATTTTTAGAGAGCGGTGGTGGCTCAATGGTAACAGAAGCGACTTACGAGTTTTAGGTCGTAGATGCGGACCCAGACATGTCCTAGAACCAAAAATTCAAAGACATGTGACATCTACCAACCCGCACTGGGCCCGCGTGGTGGATTACGGCCCACTCCCTCTCACCGAGAGGAGGCCTGTGTCCCAGCAGTGGGGACATGATAGGTTGCTTATGAATTAAATATTTTGGCTTACGGATGGAAATAGTTTTTTGTATTTTTATGTTGAGGAAAATTAGGGTACGTTAGGCGTGCCGAGGAGAGGTACAGAGGACTTTCAAAAGAATTTGTAGGTACCTGCGTGGTACCTACAAATTCTTTTGAAAGTCCTCGGTCCTCGTGGAAAACATGTAAATACCCGCCCACGGTACAAAACAAATATTAGAGTAGAGCAGCCTTAAAAAATATACATAATTAGGTCATTACGTATTGAATAAAACATAACGTACCATTACGCCTCTTTTCCCCAAGGGCTTTAACACATATAGACAAACTTACTATTGTAGACCCTCAGTTCGCCGGTCCGTTTAGGTCCCAATTGAGCTTATTGTCATTAACCGGGCACAAATCCAGACTCCGAACTGCTACTGACAATTCCATAAAAAACTGAAGCGAGGGTGTAAATTTAGTAGGCCTCTACCTAACCCTTCAGAGAATACAGACGTGATGGTATGTTATGTGTTCGACCTAATATTCAATGTGTAATTTTAAAATATCTTCACTTCTATTGTCTTAGTTTGTCTGCATGCATGCTGTATTTAGCATGGATTTTTTCATACCTTATAAACGATACATATAAAATCTTTAACTACAACTTTATTAATCCTGATAATGGTTGTTGACGACGCGTGGCACCGCTACAGAGTGGTGGCGACGCGCGGAACTAATTATAGTTTTTATAAAGGTTTTATGTAAATAAAAACGAAGGTTTTAGTGTTTTATTAAAAATAAATACAGCATATGAGGGTGAGAGCCTGGCACACAGCCACATTATGTCAGAATAGTTCTAAAATCGTTCTAGAATGAATTTGAAAGGCCACTTGTTTCCGAACGATCCCGAGCCTTTCAGTGCTTCACAACGCTCCTCAGAGAACGGCCGGTCACGGCTCGCGCTCTCTCGTTGGTTTTGGCTCGCACCCTGTGTTCCTCATTTCGATTCCCCTATCCTGGCACCTACAATGGTGTCGTAATTGTTTTTACTATTTCCAGTTTTCTTCTAAACATAATGATACTGTAATGATGTATTTTTTTAAAGGAGTGTCTATGAAGTAACGTTCTTCTCCATAAGACTCAACTTTTCAAACCGTGCGACTAATTTTGGCTTTGCAGAAATACCTATTTTAATGGTCTAATTGAAATAAAACTTGTTCTCTATTCCTATATCGGATAATGTGATTACTTAAAACAGAAGGAAAACATTTGACGTGTATGGAACTCTGCCAAGTTACACAAGGATTAAGCCATAGCGATCTGAAATAGGTTATATTATTACTCTTCACGAAGACATCAGTAGAATCTGGCGATCTTAATAGAATTCAAATTACATCTGACCTAAATGCAGGACAAAGCCATGATTCCTATTTAATGTAGGTTATCAGAGCGACCAGGGAAATGTGGGACATTCCAGGATCTTGTTACCTCCAACAATGCTCCAAAAGCAGAAGTAGAGCAGGTCAGTTATGAGCTGCTGTCAAAAGGTCATCGACTCCGCTTTCCAATGTGGCGCTTTTTAATTTTTTATTCTGGTAACAAAAACTTATTTTTTCGATATAATATCCTTTACATAATAATTAATGGTGTGTAAGAATGTATATTTAAATATGTATCAAGAATATTATATATTTAGTAAATACCTAAATTAATGTTAAAATAAGTTTATTTCTAACATATTTTGTTTCCTAGTAAAACATTGACCATTGCTATCTGTGGATTAAAAATAGAATATATTTTATACGGATTAGTTGGAATTAATTTAATTTTATTCTTTACATTACCATCACGCCTGTATTCCCCGAAGGGTTACGCAGAGGTGTACTAATGTACACCCACATTTCGCCGATATGTTTAGGTCCCATGTAGTAGGGGGCGAGTAATTCTGTATTTAAATTAAAATATGAATTCGATTATATTTATATTCATAATCAATTAATTCGATTGTAATTAGTTTGATTCAATCAAATATGATTGTAAGGAATTATTCATATTCTTAATTCAAACTAATCAATTTCTTTTTTATCTGTGGTGAAGCTGTAATGGTGCAAAACGCTCAAATCAAACAAATTATTGTGATACTAAAATCTAGCGTAGATACTAAACATTTTATAAATATTACCTACTCGTAATTAGTGATGTGACACCTAACAAACCCATGATTGGAACTTCGAACTAATCAATTGAACTAATAATTAATTGAATTTGCAAAACCAATAACCCCTTGTGTGTTGTGATGCTGTGATATCAATACCAATATTCCTGTGCGGGTTTTTGGGTAAGTGTCCTTTGTATTATATCGTAATTACGTAACCGAGTGTTATCCCAAACCCTTTGTAATAAACATGATTAGTTTCATTTTATTACACGGTATACCCACCTTTCATACTTACTTTGAAGATAACTTTTACTGACATACCCACTGAAGTAAACCAGATCTCCTAAAAAAAGGAAGCAGGAATTACTTATTCACCCACCACGATATAAAAGAAAAGAAAATAAAACATTTACATTATTACTTCGATTCTTTAAATTGAATCTAAAGTGACATAGAGCAAAAGCACGGCCGTACCATGCTTGTCTCGATCGAAGCCATTCGAGCCATTTTCGACCCCATGTTATTATCTTTCGAAAAAGCAAATAATACAAAATTACACTCGTTAGTTTCTTATCCGAGTAATTGTACTCCTTGGAGTAAAGTGATTCAAGTTCTAAGGATAAGTAAATAAAAATGCTGACGTCAAAAACTTAAAATTTTATTTATTCTAATTTACGAAAATGTTAAATATGTACATAATTATGTGCGTCACTCATTTGTCCACCTCTTTGTTATCGCATCTAGCGCCTTCATAGAGAAGCGGCCGGTGACGCAAACTAACCTAATGTTAAAATTCACCATTGAGATCAACTGACATAAACTAAGTAAATTTAATAAATCTTAAACGTAAATAATCTTATAGTATCACATTTACTTTGGTAAACAATAGAAGAGGAAATTCAATTGTGATTAATATTAATGGTATAGGTGTCCTTAAAATTTATAAATTGAAGATGACGAATACAATCGGAATTAATAAGTTTGTATTCCCAGTTAACCCCTAAGTTGGTTATAACATCTTCATATTATACATTACAAACTCTCATATAATATCAACTGTCTCACAATTTCCGAACGGAATTTATCTCCCGCCACTTCAATCAAAAGTTTTATTTTCCCTTGTTCTAATTCAATTTGGTTTATCTGATATCGCCAGATGACTGGCAAACTTGGGTATTAGTACAAAGTTGAGCTTTACTTTCAAAGCGGCGATACTCACGGCCTAACAAAAGAAGGAAACTAATAAATAAAATAAATAAAGTCTGTTTAGAAATAAATCAAGTTATGTCTTTCTAAAAGAGACAAAGACGTCTCGCTATACCAATATTATATTTACCTATATCCGAAAAAATATAAAAACAATCTAAAAAGGCTCTTGAATACCCAATCAGAATCCCAATCTTCAAAATAAATTTCTAAAGCTCTTTAGGTAGTAATATCGACTGAACAAAATTGTTTCAATAAAATTGGCGCTGAGCAAATTTCAGCTTTATACTGATTGGTCAATATGGGCTTTTAGTAAACGTTGATTGGCCAATTACGTGAATCCGTTGGGAATTTGAAATAATAATGGTCCATTTACTAAGAATTGGATGAACCTCTTTTAATGAGGTGTATAATTAATGATTAAACGAACTTACCTGTAAGTGAAGTTCTATCATAATTATACGAAGGGCCTCGTCCGAAGAGATTAGTATTTACACATGTAGTCCCACATACAATGTCGCCACTCACGCACTTTAGTTTAGATTTTTTTTTTTTTTTTGAGGGTAGATATTTTACCTTAATGTCAGTTCACCGTCGATACATCATTATGTTTAGAGCTTTTAATGTTACTCAAGTGATATTTTACTCAAGGGTTGTACTGAAAAGTAATGGGTGGGTGGGTTACTAATCTCTTCGGACGAGGCCCTTCGTATAATTATGATAGAACTTCACTTACAGGTAAGTTCGTTTAATCATTAATTATACTCGTGCCTCGTCCTCGAGATTAGTATTTACACATGTAGATCTTGAGAGATTATTGTAAAATATCAAATGAAAGAATATGTTCTGAAGTTTATTATTTAATCATCATTTAAATAATCGAAAATAATTGTAATTCTTACTTAAGAGTTAATTATGCTAGAAGCAAATACATGTCTATTTGAATCATCATAGATCACTCTATTATAAAATCTTGCAAAAGATTTTGAATTATCTGACCATCCGGCTGTCCTTCTAATAGTGTCTAAATTTATACCTAAACTGTGCGCTTTAGATGTACTAGCATGTCTAGTACTATGCGCGGTAAATTTTAAAACATCAATTCCACTTAATGCTAGGGTATCTTTTATCCACCTGCTTAAGGTTTGTGAAGATACCGCATTATGGGGTTTTTTAAGGCTAATAAACAATAAATCATGTTTGCGTAAGGTCTTTGTTAATTTAAGGTATGAACAAAGAACTTTTGCAGGGCAGATCTCTGGTTTGTTTTCAAAATATGGTAGAACAAGCCTAGGTTGAAAAGATCCAGGCCGGGATGTTTTAATGATATCAGGGATTTTTATTGAAATTTCATTAGAGAGGGTATCAATATTTTTTATAAGAATCTTTGAGAATGTTTGTACCCTGTGAGCCGTTACTAAGGCAAGTAGTGTAATTAATTTTTTGGTGATTTTTTCTAATGATAGGTTTTCATTTGGAAACCAAGAAGCTAGAGTATCTAACACCCTTGAAGTATCCCATGTATAATCGTACTTGGGTAATGAGGGCCGTAAACGAAATACTCCTTTAAGAAAACGTCTAATAAGATCGTTATCTCCAACTTGACGTCCTAGGATAAGAGCTAGGGAAGATCGGTAAGTATTTAAAGTACTATACTGTGCGCCCGACTGGTAGCTTTCATTTAGAAAATCAATAATGTTTGATACCGACGCATTATAAATATCAAAATCTTTTCTTTGACAGAAATAAACCCATTTCTTCAAACACGAGTCATATTGCTTGAAGGAATTTTCAGATAGCGATGCCAGCATGACGTCTATGGCGGAGAGTGACACGCCCTTCTTCAATAGCGATTCCCGGATAATATACCGGCCACCAGGGTAGTCTGCCGATGTATTTGGCGACTGCTGGAATGGGAGAATATTATCTTTTTAGTTGGAGGAATAATAAGTGGTTTTCCTTCTAAAAGTTTATGGAAGAGAGGGTACCACGGTTGGGTCGGCCATGAGGGTACAATGAGTATACCTCTAGCTTTATCCGAGATGATTTTTCTTAAGGTTTTTAAAATAATTGAAAAGGGTGGAAATCCATAGAAAAAATAACCTGACCAATTTACAGAAAAAGCATTTATGGCATGAGCATCTGGATCTTTATGCCATGAAATATATTTCTGACATTTTTTATTGATCCTACTTGCAAAAAGGTCTATATTAGGAGTACCAAAAGTGTTTACAACTTTTTGAAAAGCGTAGTCCGTAAGTTCCCACTCTATATCCGGATGGGTTTTTCTTGACTGAGCATCGGCAATATCATTATCTGCTGATCGAATGTATGATGCAAATACAAATAAATTCCGTTGCTCACACCATTGCCATAATTCCTTCGTTATATTTGTGAGGTGAGGAAATTGTACCCCGCCCATGCGGTTTACGTATGATATAGCGGTGGTATTATCTATACGCATTAATATTTGAGTACGTGATAAGTTTTTTGCAAAAATCTTTAATCCTATGAAAGCTGCAAGGAGTTCTAGATAATTTATATGCATGAGTTTTTCATCTTTACTCCAAATACCACTCGCTGTCTCACCGGCACAGGCAACACCCCACCCAGTAGTTGAGGCATCGGAAAATATCTCAACAGAATATTCATCAAATTTAATTTTGTTGACTGAATGGTCAATTACTTTTAACCACCATTCGAAATCTGAATGTAATGAATTTGGTATAGTCATATATTTATCATAATCATTATCGGAGTTTAAATTAAGGAATTTGCACCTTTCAAATTGTTTGGTATATAACCAACCATATTCGATAGCCGGACAAGCAGACGATAATAATCCTACGAGGCGTGCGAATTCACGAATTTTACATCGGGTAAGTAATTGAAATTTTAATAATTCATTTTTAATTTTTTTTTCTTTTTTCAGGTGGTAAGCTGATCTGGAGATTTTTAGAATCTATTATATAACCAAGATATTTGCAGGTATTACTAGGCGTCATTTTACTTTTTTCTGTATTAATAGTAAAACCTAAAGCCGATAAAAGTTTCACTGTAGTATTCACATTATCAATACATTCGTTGTATTTATGGGCTATTAAACAAAGGTCATCTAAGTAGATGGTGGACATGAATCCACATGAGCGTAGTAACCTAACTACAGGTTTCATAAGCTTTGTATAAACATACGGGGCTGTATTAAGTCCAAATGGTAAAACGTTAAATTCGAACATATTATTTTTCCATATGAACCGTAAAAACTTCCTTGAATGTTCATGAATCTTAATTAAAAAGTACGCATCCTTTAGGTCTATGGTACTCATAAAGCAGTTTTTTGAAATAAACTTTATAGTAGTACGTAAGTCCTCTAACTTAAAATGATGTGTTTCAATAAATTTATTAAGGTTTTTTAAATTTAAAATTAACCTAGTTTTACCATTTGGCTTTGGTATTAAGAATATGGGAGATATGTATTGCCCTTCACAGGGTTCACATTGTGAGACAGCACCTATTGTTAACAGGTTGTTAATAGCTTCATCGTATTGAACGATTTCTACCTTAGTATAATTTTTACAAGTAGGTGTACTATAAATTTGAATAGGTGGACATGAGAATGGTATCTCATATCCTGCTATCCAGGAAAGTATGATTCTATCAGATGTTATACGTGACCACTGCGTATAAAAATGAGATAGTTTTCCAGCGTAACGTACCGGGTCTAGCGGCGGCTGCTGTAGTGCGTCTGCTGCGACGCTCTCGATGAGTGCGAGCGCTGAGGCTTCGTCGGCGCAGGCTCTCTGGTCCTCGATGTCCCCGACTGCGACGCTTGTGGCGGCGGCCTGCGACTCGGGGGCGGACCTTTCCAGTTTTTTGCAGGTGCAGGTTTTTGTTTTTTCGGTGCAGGTTTTGATTGCGGTGCCGATTTTAATTCGGCTCCTGATTTATTAATTGCTTTTGCAGCCTTCAAAGTTTCTGGTAATTCCTCACTAAACAAAAATTTATCAATTTTTGTTTGTTGTAATTGATTTTTAAGTTCCTTCTTTAGAACTGCCAAAATAAAATTACGCCTCGTAATGGAATCATTATATTGTGTGTCGCACAATAATCTACCTGTATCTATTAAAATCTTTAGCATTGCGGGATCTTTATGATCTTTCGATAACATCATGGTGATTGCCTCACTGACTGCGGATATTGTAGCAGCAGTCTGTTTTTGTTTATCGAAAATAGCTTTATCCCTCTTTATCACAATTTCGGTCACCGCGGCTTTAATTTCAGGATTTAGTATTGGTGCATCGATCAGACAGCAATTGCCAGGAGGTAAATACTTTTCGAGAAGTTCTTTACGTAACTCCTTATCCAAGCCAGAAGTGACTAAATGTGCATACCGTACTGCTAAATCTTTTTGTATATTTTTTCCACAAGATTTAGATGCTGAAGGATCAACTCCTAAAATTTCCAGAGTAGCCTCATCGAGCTCGGCGACTGCTGTATCTTCTGTGTCGGGCGTGGTAGTAGCCGCGGTCGCAGACAGCAGTGTCTGTGTTGTAGCGGGCGGTGGAAGCGGCTGTATCGCCACCGCCAAAGTCGACGGCTCGCCATCTATTTCCGACTCATGGCCGACAGGTGGCGGAAAAGCGTCTGCTTCGGTTTCACTTGCCAAGTAATCGACAATTTCGGATTCTATTGGCTCACCTGGAATTCAATATTCCAACTTTACCTTATATAAAAGTATGGTAACGATTTGTTACATTGTTAAGTTTGTGCCCAATTTGCGAAGTTATAACGGGCACTTTGCACCAAACCAACGTAGGTAGGTCAACAAGGTAATTGTGCATTTTTATAATTATATTGTCATGCTTAACGACGGGTAAGGTACACCTCAAAGCGTTATACCGTGAACCCGAGTTTATTTTTAAGACAAGTCACACCTCGAATCGTTGTGACGTGAGTCTCAATAAAATACAGGTAAGTAACAACTCATTCGTTGAAACGTGAACCTTTTAAGAAATAATACCTTGTATAATAAGTACCTTGTGGGTCTTGTGACCTTGTAGACACATCCGAACTTGACGACGACTTGCGTTCCCGCGCCAGTTTCTTTTCCAATTTTTTCAATTTTTTCTTCAAGCGGTCGATGGAGTCACTATCCGAACGCTTCCTTTTCGGCATTATAATAACTGACTAACCTTTTTATAACTAAGAGATTATAATGTAAGGATATGTGCGGACTGGCGGAGCACTGAAATGTGAATGGTGTATCGACGGTGAACTGACATTAAGGTAAAATATCTACCCTCAAAAAAAAAAAAAAAAATCTAAACTAAAGTGCGTGAGTGGCGACATTGTATGTGGGACTACATGTGTAAATACTAATCTCGAGGACGAGGCACGAGTATAATAAGGGAATACGGAGTGTATAAGTCCTAAGAGGTGCTTTAAACTTAGCTTTAGGCAAAAGGTTAGATTTTAATAGAGCGTTAGATCTCTTTTCTTCGTCAACTTTGATGTTTATTCGATATCTTTTACGTATACCGCACATTTTAATTTTCAAATTCAATCATTTATGAGAGGATAACGCACGATCTATAAATAACATAGATCTTATGGTTATAAGAACTCTGAATTAAAACTCCATCGGTATTAGATAATAGATACGATTACGACTAAAAGGAAAGTTCACGAAAACTACTTATTTAGATAAGAAATCTTAACTATCGGATAGCTTACAGTTGCCAGATTATGATAAAGTAGATACAGAGTATACACGTAGACCAAATAACTATAATAAAACCTATATTATTAATCAATTGTTCATCAATACTCCAATAATTTCACCACAACATCGTCGAATCACACATCAAATATCACACACGCTTCCAAATTCGGAATAAAACGCTTCGATAAAACTAACCTAGAATAAAATTACAATTACGGGCATAGTCCATTGCATTCATAAAGTGCTAACTAGTTCAATGCTTTCGTTGATCATGTTCTGTGTTCGTTCATCCTCGTCCATGTGATCCATCTCATCCAAATCATTCATCCGGTCAGTTTCTGCGTCATCGAGAAGTGTGTATTCTGTGCGAATGCTGCTGCTGTCCTCACTGTCGTTAACGTTGAAGTATGTGACAGTGGCGTAGCAAACCCTGGCGTGCTCAGGGCTGGACCTGGCGGAGTCGTAAGCGGAGTCAGACCGAGCGCTGCCGCTGTTAGACTCGTTTGTGCCATAGCTCTCCAAGCTATCAATTCTGGAGCTGTTGTAACTATTGTAGCTGCTATAGGAGGAGTTGTTTTCGTATGATTCGTTGCCGGAAATGTGCAGGGGTGGGAGGGAGGCCCTGCAGGCGCAGAAGCGTTGGATGTCGATGTCTCCGCGCGCGTCCACCGTGCCGCTGTAGGACGGCGAGCGGGACAGCTCCGGCGAGATCCTGTTGCGTGTGTTTTTGCGCGTCTTGTTCCGCTTGAACAGCTTGAAGGCCTGCAAAGATAGATAATATTGGGTAAGTTATGCTTTAATTAAGATGCTTGTGGGCATGATTAATCTGTCTGAAGATGGTGGATACTTTGGGGAATTGGATACCGACCTGCATACTTATTGATACTGATACTTGATACTGTTGCTTATGAATAGCTCTACTATTTATTCAATTATATAACTGTAGGTAACCTTATAATTCGTAAAACCATGTTCAACTACTATAATTACAATTGTATTCTGACTGATTTTAGTTTACTTATAATATCAGCTATTATCGAATTCTCGCCGCTAACGGGGGTGACACTGTGAACCCCCCCTTAGCGGCGCCATAACCTACAATATCATATTGTCGCGTTATCATAAACTTATCATATATTCGTGCCTACATAGCTAATGACCCCGACACTAAATACACCATAATTTTATGACTCATAATATGTCGTATTCTCGCTACGTGTATATTGACACTAAACCTGATAAGTTCTGTCTAGTTCTTATATACTTCAGTCGGTGTTTATACGTTAATTGATGATGTAAAAGTTGTGACAGATATTATGTATTTATAATATAATCCACCGGTATAGACTGGTATAAAAATCTACAATAATTTTAGAATTGAAAATTCAAATTACAACGTAGTAAAAATGTTCGTGGCTTTGAACGAACAAAGAAAAATAAACTCGTGGCTAGAATTATATTTTCCTTTTACTTAAAAAAACTTCGTTTAACCATATTTCCATATTATATTTTTTTATAAACATTGTTTAAAAGGTGTCCTATAAAACAACCAACTATTTAAGAAAAGTTTCTATTTGACATTCGAAGTGAAATTAATAATCCTAAAATCCTTTTTCACAAATAAAACACTACTCTATCAACATAGCTAAGACTGATATGGACGGTATAAACAATGAATTCATAAGTACAAGTACACGTGTCCAATTGAGCCGGAATTAGGGACAAACTACTGATAACATGCCGCTTACTGACGTACACAATACTATATACCTATTACATAATAACCGTAACTATGTATTACGTACGAATCCACGGGGGTTACGGTCCTATGACATTATTATCAGCGATAGCCTTCATTGTGCTACTGATGGTAATTGGCTATTGGGAATATTGTTGGTTGAAGTATGTATGAATGTCCGTACTGTTGCTAAGTTCCGCATTGCTAAAAGAAATTGGTCCTTTTTCTTTTGACCAAAAGTACGACAATTTTATAACGGTTAGGTACCCTACATTTATGATCAACGTTTGAGGTAATTAATAACTATCACTAATTAGGCATGTACAGGGTTCCACACAAATGTAAATTGGTCCTATTTGGCTTTAAACTTTACAGTTATATTTAAATAGATCTGCAAAAAATATTTGTTTTCATTTATAAAAGTATTAACAATTATACATCGAGACCTATTCGTTCACTCTCAAGTAGTTTATCCTTAGAATATAAATATTGTCTAGAAATTGACTGCGAAGAGCTGTCGACTGACACTTCGTGTAAAGAATGATAAGGATATATTTTCCTGATACAGGAATCTTACTCTAAGAGCTAACACTACTTCTTTAAGAGCTAAACGTCCCTCTGGTGTTCTGTGAAGCGGCCCGAAACGTCATGCTCAAGTCGTTTCGCCTACTAATTACAGGCACAACGACAGTTGCAGCATTAGCATAACATAGCAGTTAGGCTGCCGAGTCGACGTGGGAA
This sequence comes from Subacronicta megacephala, assembly GCA_958496365.1. Classification (NCBI taxonomy): domain Eukaryota; kingdom Metazoa; phylum Arthropoda; class Insecta; order Lepidoptera; family Noctuidae; genus Subacronicta; species Subacronicta megacephala. The sequence goes on from OY292514.1 coordinate 17,225,444, forward strand.
CATTTAGGGTGACGCGATATGCTAGGACCAGACATTACCTGCAGATGCCAATTTACTATGATAAAAACTATTTGTTATTGTATATGCTTCGATGATGAACTTTTCATCACTACTTTCTTTCTTGATGAGGAAGGAACACACCGTAACTTTTCGTAGGTATACGAAATTTTTATTCCTCGGCCGAATCGGACAGCAATAAGCGTAAGCAATTGTAATTTTTAGCAACTGACATTATTTGCGAGACATATTTTAACCATTTGATTTTTTATGCTATTGACAGGATTTAACGCGAATTTCCCCTCCTTGAAAACGGTCAAACCTAACATGTTCGAAGATAAAAACATTCCGCTTGGGTCGCTTATCAAATTAACATTCAGAATAAACTAACAAATATAAATATTCCTCATAAGTTCCACACACCGCCTCGCCGCGCCTCAAAAGCTTTGCCAAAGACAAGCAAAGATGTCAAATTCCAAGATGTTCTATTTCCAGGGCAAGATAGAAATAACTATAATCTAAATGCTAAGATAGCCTAGAATGTAGGGCGATCAATATAAATATTTTAATGCTCGTCACAGATAATTAAATTAGGACAATCGACTATCACCGCGAGCGCTATGCTCTAATATTTGCTCAAGATAACGTGGAGGACTCTTGATAAAGATTGCGTGAACAGATTCTCAAATGGAAAATATTGTCAGGGTTCCGAGAAATTTAGGTGAGGCTTGTTATGAAGACAATGACACTAATTAGTATAGAAATTTTGGATCTCTTATTTAAATATTTTTACTGCTTCAGCACTTGGGATTTACTGGCTTAAGTGCGTGACGCTGCAGACATAGCTTGATACCTATATTGTGATAAAAGAAATGAAACTACTTATTATGCCTTTTTTTCGTGGGAATTCTGTAGGAAATCTCTATTTGTATATATTGCATATAGCTGCCGTAATTATTTAGGTATTTATTGCTTTTAAAGGAAGTTCAGGGTACTCCCAAAATATGTTTTCATAGAATAATTTAGGAACCAGTATACTGTGTGGCAAGACTCCGAATTCTGACGTAGCTCTCACTTCGGCGAACAGGTTATTTGATTAAGTGGATTTATCGCAAACACGTGATTAGTGGACACCGATGGTTGCTATAAATAGTATTGCTATTATCACGAGATACTAAGCTTGTTCAAATTAAGTGCTTTCTCTGTATGAATCAACTCGCGCGACGGTAAAGTACCATTGAAGTTTAACGTGTGTGTAGATGCGTATAAATATCCTGCGCTGCGTAGGTGGGTGATACCATCGATAGAACTGGTAGTTACAATATATTCTTATTAATTAAAAATTGCCTTGGAACCGAACCCGGATGATCTGGACCCGGATTCATCGGTACAACTATTCTAAAATAATAATTAGACATAACAACAAAACCTTTCGTGGTATGGTATATTCTATATAATTTAAACATATTTAACTAACAAAAAAGAATGAAGTGAAAGTGAAAAGCAACAAGACTGTAAATTAAGTAAGTCAGTGACGTTAAGTCCACATGTGCTAACTAACTGCACAACACGCTAACTGCGCTGCGTGGGAACGAAGGGCGGCGCGCGCGCACCTGCCCGCGATCCAGACCGCTATAATTATTTGCATGTTGGGAAATACAATAATTTAGTCCACTGACCTACTGTGGTGGTAACCCAATGGAAAGATAGTGATCAGGCTTCATTATTCAGGCTTAATTACGAGGATGGTTTGGTGCCGTAAGCGTTTACCTGCTTTCCAAAACTTTTGGTCCTTCGGTCCGAAGCGTGTTGGTCGGTAGTAACATGTTTTTCCTATAAAATGCTCAACTCTGAATTTTGATTCGTACCACATGGGATTAATAAACAACATACTAGCGAACTGTATCATTAGGAGACATCTGATTAACTCTTCCAGAGTAGATTCAGGCGGAACGGTACGTCGTTATGTAAAAAAATTGCAGGGACAAAATAGTAAGTACGAATCTTAAAAAAAATTAATGATGTGTTAATAAAACATTATAGTGAAAGTATGTATTTCCATGTTGACAACGTGCGACTGTTCACCGCGTGGGAAAGAGGGGGCGGCGCGCGCGCACCTGTCAATGTCAATGCTCTACACTTATTTGCATATTATCGTAAGTTCACCACGCGAAATTAAAAAGGGGATTGGTGGTTCGTTGGTATTTGTGTGCATTGGTAGACATTTCATGTTGGTTGTTTGGAATTGATTAAATAATGATATATTATTATATTTCAATACATCTAAATGTTTATATTCTATGTAAAAAAATACGGCAGTGACGGTAGTGTATTTTTAAAAAGGAGTTCTTCTATACTACTATTATAAATCGGTTTGTCTCTTTGTCCATCCCTCTGTCTGCCTGTTTGTTACGTTTTTACGACTCAATTGCTCAACTAATTTTGTATAGAGATAGAATGGAAACAGCTAGTTTTTATAAAGTTACCCACGTTAACATTAATTGCTTATCCTGATTACTCTTGCAAATATAAATTTTACATACACCAGCATCCAAGCTCAACCTACTTACTGTATATCATACATACATAGGTACTTTCTATACGGCGCGGTCGCACGCAATAAACGGTCTGCTGACGCGACCACAGAATAAATAATTCGTAATATATACGTAGCAACCTACGAGAAATTCTGTCATACATTGGTACCACGAAATAAGATCGGATGACATGAAAATCCCATGTTGTATGTAAACACCGATTTATTCATTTTCATTGTCATTATATTACACTATATCCTTGCCAATTACGTCACAAAACCAAAACGTTAATACCAGTCATTTACCTGATGAATAATTTTCCGCATTCATTGAGGAAATACCTTTTAATTTCTTTACTTAGTTCACTTTATATACTTAGAATAAACTAAACTACAAAGCCTGGAACATCGCCGCAAAGATGCTAGTTTATCGGTTTTTTACCGGATACATTTCGGAGAGTGCGCATCAGATCTCCACGATCTTATTCCCCCTTGCCCGTTCTTCTATCGGACGACCAGAAGCACAAAAAAGCGACATCGGTTCATGGTGGACATCCAAAAAACCCGAACGAAACGCTTTAAGTCCACTTTTATCATGCGTACTGCTGAAGTGTGGAATGAGCTTCCCGAGTGGGTCTTCCCCGATAGCTATAATCTGGGGGTCTTTAAATCACGAGTGAATCGGTTCCTCCTAGGCAAGCGCGCTCCATCGTAGATCGCAGTATCGCTTAACATCAGGCGAACTGGCGGTCAGGCGTACGCCTATCATGAATAAAAAAAAAACAAAAGAATAAAACAGATTATATATGTATAGCATCAATTTGGGATTACTGTAAAGATGATTATATTAAGGTGAAAATTCATAAATAACTATGCAGAAATCAGACGATAAAGTTACCTATCTCACGGAATTTATTCAACTGTATTGGGACCTGGAACAAAACCAATTTAAGGGTCAAACCCGTTATATCCTACACCTTCTGGTGTAACTTTAGAACACCCAAACAACCTCTGACTATTGGCCGCAAAACCAATGACACTTAAAATATGAGTACCCGGGTGGTTTTGTACTCATAATCATCATCACCGTCAAACCCATTCTCACTGCTGGGCATGGATTTGAGAGGGGTTAGACTATAGTCCACCTCGCCAGTTGGATGTAACTAACTGCTTTTGATTACTTTGTCCGTAAGTACAATAGTAGATAGCAATGCCTGTAATACGTAGGCTAAAGCGTTTATTGTAGCGTAAATCTTTCGCAGATTTTAAAATCGTTCATTTATATTTATTAAGGGGGTTGTAAAGGGTACCTTATTAGTGCAGGTGACTGTACGTATGTTCATTTGACATCTCAGTGACCCAGACAGTCTCAGATTCTGGTTGAAAGGCCGATGTGACCTAAAATTTAGGTGCCTCACTATGTACTTAGGATCTGTTGTTTGTAAGGACACTCCCTCGATATAAAATAAAATAAGTTAAAACAAATTAACTAACAACGACTTTACGATTGGTGCAGTAGTGTATGGGTCCTGCACAGATAAAGTATTCGTATTTGTGAGATTTGAAAATGCTCTCACGATATAGATGAAATCCTTTGGAGCAATTTTGCAACATCAAACAAACTTCTTAAGTCACGTGATAAAAATCCCAAGGCTCTGCAAAGCCTTTGTATTGAGCACAAACTTTCTTCAGAAGACTTACAACGCGCTATTGTTAATTAGCGAGTATTCAGAAACTTTTCGGAGAGTTGAATGTATATTTTATTTATTGTTAATATTTGGGAAACACTTTTCCGGCTTGTTATTAAACTAAAACTTTAAAGGGGGTTGTCCTTTCATGTTTTTGTAAGCAAGCGCAGAATCATTGCAAATACCTACCATAAAAAGTATATGTAAAGACCACAATGATATTTCAATACAGATTTAATATACCCATTTCGCATCAACGCGTTACTCAAACACTGCGAGTGATCACTTGAGAGCCAACTGTATAGGAACGGGTCTTAAATTTAAGTTTCGTTCTATCGGTTATAATCAAGATGACATTTACTTAAACACGTGCCTAGGAATCTAGAGTAAAATACATCAGCCTCATAATTTAAAAAATAAAATAATGTTGTCTATCATTCCTTTGTTATCAATGTTATTATTTAGATTCCAGGTATGTACATAATTAACGATTAAGACATTAAGTTAAACGACAATAACAACGACACAATATCATTAAGGAATTAAAACGATTCTATGACGGCATTGTTCGTTTATTGGTATGAGTTAAATGTAAAAGATGATTAATAATAATTTGATTCATATATTCATAGAAAGACGGCCCCAGGAAAAAAGGTTGCTAACCTTACAATTACAGACAAATAACCTTTTGAAATGTTAACACGAATAATGGGCGATGAGCGAATTAAATTACAAAGGTCATTATCTCAGGTCAAATCTGCATGATCGCTTCCAAACCGTATAAAAACATAAGCAGAAATTTTAATGAGTTTCGGTTCAATGTTTCCGTAAATTAGAATAGTAACGATTTTAAAGTACATAACTATAAAAAGTTCTAATTGAGAAATGGCATGTTTTTTCTTATTAGTTATTCTGGTCTTTGAGCCAAAAAGTTCTATTTGCTAAATTGTTGTGAATTAGTAAATATTTGCATTTTATTACCTTTAAGTCGAGTATTTGAGTTTTTAACTGTTCAATTCAGTTAAGAGCTTTGACCTTCAATCACGGATTGAAAAAAGTCAAGAGTAAAATAATGGTAAATAATAATGGTAGTAGCTTTAGAATAGGTGGTCCTTGGAGTCAATAAATGTTAAATGGTTTAACGATGCCCTCAAACCTCAGACTATCAATATCTATTAAATAATGGGCCTAAATATCTCCACTATTTCCCAGAGAAAGGTATAATTTACAGAAATCGTTGATGTTCGTGGTTTCGTTTAAAGAACCATTTTGCTGAGCACTATCAACTTCACGACTGACGTTATTTTTAAGTCCTAGAATATTTGTTGAATCTATCAGAATCTATCAAACATTATTTACCAATATTTATCAATTCTATTACAAAAAAGTAAGTTCAAGTACCAAAACTGATTTATGAGGTGTGTTCTTCTTTAATAGTTTAGTTCTTATTTAATATTTATTAAAGATTTTTTGATGTATCATTCTTAGGCAAACAAATTTGCTATCAATTTTTTTTAAGATGTTGGTCCTTTAATTCAGACTTTTTATTTATAAGTCTGCATTGAACTTAGAAGATTATATACACTATAATGTTATTATGATTGCCTTGAAATTAAAGCCTTTATAAGAAATAAAGGTGAAATTTAATACAAAATTTTGATTCTTATTTTTCTTGGAATTCTCGTCTCCTTATATACTTAAAAAATAACAGAAATGCTGAAGAAATTGCAAAGTAAGTGCTTAATATATGAATAATATGGGATTATTTAAGTAGTCTGTAATTCTTGTTCAGTACTAAAATAAAACGGAATATTTGAGATTCTAGGAAAAACGTCACAGAAGGCATGCTCATTTTATTAATATTATGTACAATTCAGCAGTAAAGTTTCAATAAAATAAAGTCAGTCACCTACGAAAAAAATAAAAATTAATTACTACAACGCTCGACAAAAGTGGAATTTGAAAATAATTTCTAAAAAATCAGAATAAAAGAAACATTTTTGCACAACTTACGGAGGAAAGTCAAGGAAAATTTTGAGGAAAGGGTTACCTTGGAAGCCATATCAAGCAATTACACTTATAAAAAGGTTTCTTTATCGTTAAAAGATCAGAGGGCAGATATCCGCGTAAATACTAAGACTCACGCTAACAGACTAAGTATTATACTACTAATAATATATTATTATGTTTATGTGTTCAATGTTTGGTACACAACGAGCAAAATCGATTGATCGGATTTGGATGAAATGAATGGTTAAATGCTAGCAACCTCAACAACAACGCTCAATATGACGAACTGTATGCTTAGCAAAAGAAGGCACTAGTTAGGTAAACTAACTGCTGTCTACTGCAAAAGGCAGGGTGGAGGAGCGGGGCTCGGGCGGCGAGGAAATTGATTTTTCTTAACTACCTTATGAGCCTCAAGATTTAAAAGCCGCTACTTATCGTAAGGTCCTGGGTTCTTATGTCATTGGGATTTTAATAAAAGCTCAGAGTTGGAATTTGTGATTTGGAATAAAGCTTGTCCTCTAATCTGTGGACTCTGCCTCATGCCATTCAGAGGTGCAGGCATCATGGTATACTTGTTAAGTATTTTTCTCGGTTCAGTATCAACCATACCCCATTAACATTCCACTAGGATCATTACCATTACCATTCCAAACAAACAAAACTTTTATCTTAAAGACGTGACATTTGGCATACTCCCATACTGTAATGGCGGCCGGAACAAACACTTTCCAACAATTATTATCGATAATAATTGTTTGCGCAAAGTACATTAACTCTGCCTACATGATTATATTGATTTAAATGCATATATTGAACTGATAGCAGGCATAATTTATGTCTAGATAGTCCAACTGGTATTTAATCAGGTTGCCTACTCAACTTTGAACTATGAATGTAAGTACTAGGCGCGCATGAGTCGCGAGGAGACTGCTCGACCCCATACTACAATCATTTGAGCTATTAAACATGTTCTAGGAACAGCCAACGACCAACAGTTGATCAAATCGTAGAAGAGAAAGCACATAAATAGCTTATTATTTTTAACGAGACAGACAGACCAATCAACATAAATTCTCAAAATTTGAATTCAAATAATAATAACGTTACAGCTTTATAACATAATCTAGGTCCCTAATTATTCAAGATGAGTATTGAGGCTCTGTGATTAAGATGAGCAGAAAATTATTAACTTGATGGAATAGACTGGATGATATAGATTGAGTCGACAAATTTTAATTCAAAGCTGTACAACATTTTCTAACACTATATTATGCTACTGGCTAATGACGGCCTTTTTCTCGAAGGAGGAAATATAAAACTTTCTTCCATATTTCTTTTCATCTACGTAAAGATCTTGTCATACACATGTCGGTTGCACTCAGGGAATAAAAGAGGGTTATACATCTCCTAGAACTTGATACATTGGCTTATTACATCACCAGACTTGCAGGAGTTTTTATTCTCATGAACAATGACAAATAGAGTCAGCCAGTTCTAGCTTTTCCTAACTTTTTATCTAAAAATAAGCATACTCTACGACGTGAGCACGCCCTACAAGATACTAATATCACTGCTCAATGCAGAGTTATTAATGTTTTTTTATGATAAGACTACAAATAAAAAGCTTTAAAACTTTTTAGTCGAGCCCATTAGTAGTCTGTTAAAAATACTTTTTAATGGGTTCCAATAAATCCTGAGATCTCAGATAGCACAGGCTGGATATTCTCTTTGTTTGACAAACAAATAGGAGTAAAGTCTGGACGAACTGATTGCTCTTTAACAATGACATTGCACAGTGGAGAAAAAACAAGGCTATTTTTAGTTTAATTGCTACACTGGAAAATCTCTTGAACCCAATTAAATAAACCTAAATTATCTCAATCCCTGTGGAAATGCATCTGCGACAGTCATTACACCAATCTCTAAAGAAGATACGTATCTATCACGCCTAGGCATCGATTATAAATCTCACACGATAAATTTACCCGTATTGGCGATAAATTATCATAGTATCATGCAACTCATTATTTCACTTAGTGATGTTTGAATAAAATTTTATTTACCCTTTACATAGCATTGTCTCCCCTTGCAAATGTTCCCTCCTACCGTATTAATTGCATCTGATAGTTTTTGGCCGCACCGACCACTGGTAATAATTAGTGTTATTGATACCGTACCGTTTCAACCCTGTTCTCTCTGAAAAGGGACTGTTTTTCGGTACTTACCCTTTTTATTTTAGTATGCATCTAATTTATGTGTTATCAACGCAGGGTCAATACTTAACCTAGTTATTTGCCGATAAAAAAGATTTTTCGTGCAAACCCTAAAACCTAAGTTTTCATAATCTCACACCTAGGTAGTTTAACATAACCTCAGAATCATTACAAAACAAACATTGTAAACAATCATCAACAGAATCGACATCACTGTGCTGATCGTCACGTCGCGTCGTTAACTGGCCAGTTAATTGTTTACCCACACTGTTATCACCACGTGCGGACGTGAGGCGCCATGTTTGGGCAAGGCAAGAGCCTCGAGTTAGGCAGGGTGGCCAGGAAGCCCGAAATAAGATTAGTAATGAGTAATGTGTCTTGTGTTGCGATTGCAAATTATCATGTTTTTGGATGTCTACCATCGCCGTTTTACTGTTTGATTAATTAAAATTACTTTTTTGTCGTAGCAATGCAGATATATAGTACAAGATGGCCCATTAGAGGGTTTTTTCTTTGGAAATAATTATTTTCATCATTTAAACACAACTTATGTTCCGCGATATCATTAGTTCAGAAGTTAGGACTCTGTTGGCTATTCACTACTTTAAATTATTATGGGAAACGCTAAATGTAATGCTGATAAACTTTAACGCAAAGATTGATCTTTTCGGATCACGCGACCATACATTTTCTGATTTTGCGGCTGAGCTAAAGGTATTTTAGCTATTACATTTATTTTTTACTTTTCAGTATTGATGAATGTATATAGATATATAATATAGCCATCTACAGTTATATGCATCGTTTTCAAGTTGTTGTTTACATATTATACGATTTGATCATTTGACTCATCAATTATTATGTGCGTAATACAACCGCTGCTAGGAAAAGGACATTCATAATTATAACTTATTTGTCGGAATCGGATCACCTATTTAAACTGCATTCAAAAGCAATTACTTATACCTAGTCAGTCGCTATTACCTACAAGTACCTAATTGACACATTCATAAAAAAAAACATAATCTAACTTAATCCTCTAGATTTGTTGGTGTATTGTGGTTTTCTTTCTAAAGTATATAAAGAGCCGTTCGACCCATATTTTTATAACACTGAAAAAATGGCACAATTGGTGCAGTGCCAGAGTGGTTGGCAGCTGTCATACAGGTCATGGATTCGATTCGCGCACGGAACAAACATTTTTATAGCCTAAAAATAAACGATTGCTTTTCCATTTCTATTTCCTCAGGCTAAAAGACTAAGTTCAGTACTCTAGACTTTAGATCATTGACTTCGCTGTTGTTTGACAAGATATCGATTGAGTGCCCACCCAAGACGCAGTAAAATGGTTTACTTATATCAAGGAGTGGCCAGGTCAATGTTTGTTTAGAAGTCTGCTGCCAAATCCATCATAACAATGAGGAATGTTGCCGCTTGTTTGATAAGGCACACCTACTCATTCAATGCGGACCTTAGGAATAATACAAAAAAAACATAAAAGCAGCCAATGCCAAACATTTTTCCAGATATTGTTTTATCAGACATTTCCAGACATTGACAAAAGCGTCGGTAGCTTAATGGCTTGGTCATCGGACCTCTGATCATGTGGTTGCCGGTTCGAAACTCATCCATTGCACTACCGACGTGAACCCACTCGCAATACACGCATTTAGCTTAGTACGAGGGGTAAACAAGATTACTAGTAATGTGCGACCCACATTTCTAGTAAGCTTTTAAAAAAAAACCTTGCAAAAGTAGCGTTTGATTGAATAACAAAACAAAATAATTGCTGAAGCCATCTGGTAACATTTTATAGTATAATTTATGTAATAAAGTAACAGGTAACTAAGACTGCCGCATAAGTTAGTGGTCCCAAGCGCAACTGCTACGCTAGAGATCCTGAGTTTGGTTCTCAGGTCGACCCAGAGTTATTGAGTTTTTCTATGAAATTCTCAGTAGCAGCTGGGAGTTTGGGTTTGGGCCATGGGACCTAAACATACCAGTGAAGTGTGGGTGTACATTATTATGCAGTTCAGGCAATACAGGCGTGATGGTATTTTATGGTTATGTCGGAATGCCAGAAAGCAAAACTCTTGGTGTAAAAGAGTGTTAGAATGGAGACCATAGGACCAGAAAAGACCTCGAGGGCGACCACAGATGAGATGGAAGGATGACATCAAGAAAGTGGCGGGCAGCAACTGGACCCTAATTGCCCAAGACAAAGGAAAGTGGAGAGGATTGAAGGAGGCCTACACCAAATATTTGGTCGATCAAGGCTAAAGAAGAAGAAAGAAGAATGTCGAAATGCATAATAATACAAAATATAACTTCTATATAATGATTGAGTGGTGCAGCGAATCGAATGGGAATCGAATCAAATCTTCCGGGTCGTGAGTTCGATTCCCGCACAGAAAAAATAGTATATGTGTAGTACATATATTATTATACGCTGAATATTTTTATCGTAGTTATATTGGGTTTGAAACCTATACAGGTACATTATGCATGTAAAACGATACAGAATGTTATCCAAATAAGAGGCAAAGTTAAAAAATAACTGTTTTTATCTGATTGAATCCAGTTAGAATATTATAGATAATATTGCTAGAAAAACGTTAACGTAAGTATAACACACTATTATAATCAAAATTTTTAATATAAACAACACATTGTCGTATAGAAAACCAATAGGATTCAATCTGGATTCAACAAAATAAAATAAAAGATTGCATCCGAATTTTGAACTGATCACTTTTGCGAGAGCATTAATAAATATAATTGTGTTCATCATTTTAAATAACTTTGTATGCAGCAGCATTAAAAAACAAATCATAAAGCAACAGGAATCAATAATTATATCAATACATACTCATTCACAATAGGGTGAACACAAATTAAATTGATAACAACAACACATTAACTAATAACACAACACAAACCTAAAATCAAAATAATAAACAAACTATAATGACAATGGAATCTCACCTTAAGCCATCGCCTTCTGGTCTCCGTCAAGAAATCGGAAAGCACCATGATCACTGACAGAATAGATAATATTTATTTACTGTTACGAAAAATCGCGTGAGGACGAACTTAGCTCTACGAGCGGCGTGCGAGCTAGCCGGCGAGTACTGAGGGAATGTCGGAGATTCGGTCGGAGGGTCGCGCAAGTGCGACGCTTCGCTGGTCCTACGCCCCTCCCCGGCATTCTCCCACACTTTTCGGTCCTTAGGGCCGCGATACGTCTCTTCGACAGACGCGGCCACTTCGTCCCTTAGGACGCTTCTGCGGTTATGATTGCTTAATAATCGAATTAAAAAGGGCGAAAAACACAATCAACCAAATGGATTCCAAAGGGGATGTTGACAAAGGATTTTTGTATTGCAAAAAATGACTGTTTTAAGTGGTAACTAGACCTAACATTAATTGATTTTGTTAAAAAAATAATATTCTAGGCTGTTTCTACAAACAACCTTATAATATAAATGAAACTTAAAATCGAATATGCTTAACCTCTCCCACGATTAGAATGCAACCTATGCAAAAATGTGCAGTATGCAGGTGCATATATGCCTATTATTGCCATACTTTTCGTTTCCCTACAATTTTTGCAAATTAGAGCAGGAAAAATATAGTTTTACGAATTTCCATGATAAAAAAAATCGCAGATTTTTTTTGCACACTTGGTGTGCAAACTACATTAGCCGGGTTAATGCTAGTTACCTGCTGTGTTAAAATTTTATCCAAAAGTTTGCTCTATATATAAACGAGGTCTTCGTCATTTATCCGTAATAAAACTCTTGTAGCAATCAAATTAAAGTATCGAGCTAAGATCGTAAATATCCTCTTAATCGATTATAAAACGACTTCCATACTAAAAAACTATTTGTTGTTGTCCCGGTGACCCAATTCTGAAACAAGGAAAAAACCATTAGCTACAATCATTATTTCGGTCATAATTACTTTAATGACAAAATAAAAAATATTTGAATTTGACATAACACTTATTAGGGTTTTCACTAGACGCATCACAGGTCAAAAATATATTTCACACTTGATATACCCTACTTTATATTTTAAGTGTAAATTTCATCCATAAACGATGGCATATAATAAAATAGTCGAACAGCACCACAATTAGCTGTAAATAATATAATATACCCAACAAATAATATACGTAATAAGTAAGATTTATTTCACTATATACCACATTGATCAAATCATTGCATCGATACTGTTAAAAAAATTTTTAATAAGTCAGCCATTTCGTCCTATGAGCCGTAATTATTTGTGTTATTAAGTAATCAATAAATTTAGGTTTTAAGCTTAGTTGGACTTAAGGATAGTCTTAGCAAATTATATAACAGTACCTAAGAAATAGTGAATTTATGTTATTTATTTAATTTTCCTTATATGCCTACTTTATACTGTTGATATAATTAAAAAGCGTTTTCAAGCCTGCAAAACTGAAGCAATATCTTGTATCGTAGTCTTTCTACTGAACACAAAAGAAAAACTTACGGAATCTTATTTCGGGGGTTTTTCCTTCTAAGTACAAAGTAGAACTTACAAAAAAATTGTTTCCATTATAATATAGTGTAACAAAAGATCAATTAGAGCTGCCAAAAAAGCTAACGCGTGATCATTAATAATTCATTGGAACATTAGATATGTGTTCTCATAAATCCATCTTATGATAATTAGTAACATTTTCATAGTTAAAAGATACACCTCACTTGCTAGTCGGATTGATAACCTCAAAGTATTGTTAATAACACATAGTAACTTTTGTTACCGAGGTTAATTTCTTGTTATGCGCCAAGAATCATCACTAAAACTATTATACCTTAGAAGCTTCTACTATGACAATGATACCTACGGGAAGGATCGGAACGTAGGACCAATCGACACATACACGACTACTTATCTGGTATTATCAATATCTATCTATCCATATGCATAATGAAATTGTAACATTGTTGTTGTGGTAGGGCCACGCTGTTCGCAGCATGAATGGGCCGGCTTGACCGGGGAAGTACCACACTCTCGCAGAAGACCGACGTCCGAGTAGTAGCGTTTAGTTACTGCGCTTCGTTCGGTGAGCGAGAGGGCCGGAGGCCCAATTCCTCCCCCAATCCCCTTCCTTCTCCTTTTCTCCTTCCCCTCCCTTTCCCTAAATAGGCTCGGCAACGCATCTGCAACTCCTTTGGTTTTGCAGATGTCCATGGGCGGCGATGACTACTTACCATCAGGTAGCTCGCCTGCTCGTTTGCCGAATTATACCATAAAAAAAAAAAATTGTAACAGGCTGTATGGCTGACAATGTATGCACATTATAGATATTGAAGAAAAACTAATATAGAGGGTCTTTATTAGAACAACAGAAGCCAAAATAACTATAGGTATGTCTCTATATTTGTACACACATTAAAAAAAACGAAAAAACAAAGCACAAACGAATGCCCAAATTGGATGAGGTTTTCATTGTTGTATTGCCTGAGGTCTAACTTCAAATCTGACGCATATTTCATGTTGATACGCCGCCTAGTAACCGAGTTATAATGATTGGAACGTGAATGATTCCGCGGGCAACGGCTAGTATTTTGATAAAATTGAAAGCAGTTCCTATTATTCTTATTACAGAAGTTCCAACTCGGACTTGACCAGCAGTTATACCTAATTTCCAATGAATTGAACAGTGATAAACATTTATCAATTTATTTTATGCACTTGCAAAAAAATGGCATCAAATCAGCCATATTGCTTTTATCGAAACTGCGCACCCGCGGCTTGACCAGGCAATTGTTATTTATATTTATTATCATTTTTTCAAACCACAAAAATACCTCATTATTAATTAACTATTGTATAGCAATGAATCAAACAAAAAATGCGTAGACACATAATGTTATTGAATCCATTCAATATGAATGTAAATAGTTTAATGTATAATAGGTCGAATGACATAATTAACATTCATATTTAGGTACCTACTGGGGAACGGGAGTTTTCCTGCTTTATACATAATATAGGGTTATCATCAACATCATCTGCAACCCTAATCTTAACCTTGTTTGCTACAAGTTTCTTTTATACACTTTAATAATACATAAAATTATCCTACTTCTGAAGAAAACGACATAAAACTGATTGAATTTTAGTTAGGTGATTGGTTAATAAAGTTTCTGTGTATTTAATATTAAATCATGAATTCATATGAAATGAAAAGCTCTTATAAATTGAAATAACAGCTCCCGTGTGTCTTAAGGAAAAATGGCGTGAGAAGAATAAATAAATACCGCTATAATTCAACTTTCAAGTGTACTCTGTCCCCAACCCTGGACTGTAACTTACCAGGTCAAGGAGTGGTGTCCCCCAAATGTGGTGACCCTACTCACCTTCAACGAGTCTCGTAAACGCATCCATCATAAACATTAATATTTCAATTAACACCTGTGATTGTAATTAGGACTGGTATTTTTGAAATAATGGTATGTAATTGGAGTTCCTAACAGTAATGTTAACTGCGAGAATCAGTCAAATTAGTCTTGACCAACTTTTGACTGATTTTTGCAGCCAAAATCAGTTGTGACCGGTAAAATTTGGGATGTAAGAAGTAGTAACATCAGTTAGGTTAAAACTATGACCACACAGTGCCAGAACCGAATTGTAAGTAATGTGCATTGTACGCAGAAAACATAAAAGTTTTGATCCTTAGGAAAAATACTATCAGCATCACTAGTTTTGACTGGTTATGAGTTTCGCTTGAACTGATACACTATCCAAAGAATATACACAACCGGTTAGGGTGGTAATGTTATTTTTTTTTTGGAAAAACTAAATGTAAAAATTTAATCTAACTAACGTATACGCCATTTGATACATTTTATAGTGCTCCAATTGCTACGTATCTACGTGATCTCATCATCCTAAAATATTTATGTTTTTTTATATATTTCTACTTTGTTTTATGTTGGATATATTCATGAAATGTTTAAATAGTAAGGTATTATATAATTATATTTAACATGGTATCAAGTTTTTTTAAACATAATTAATTAAAATCACTATAACACTTTCCTCTTAAAAATAGTGATTGTTGGTAATACCCTTATACAACAAATATGGGTCATACGGCTGTAAATACGTCACATGTGAACAAATACGACCATCAATTTCCTGTCGGTGTGGCTTTTTAGTGGTTATTTACGTAAGTCACGTCCCACTACTTTATGAATAAATGATTGCACGCAGATTGGTTGAAGAGGATAAGATTCAATGGGTACAATAATAATATGGATGGGATGATTCTTATATACACAACTAAGGATCTCCCTACACCTTTCGACGCATAATCAGAGGAGCGCGTATCACCACAATACCTATTAAGAAAAGCCAGAGAAATTTGCCGTTTCCACATCGGCGGACGAAGTCGAACCGAGCCGATCCGGGAGATGTCTTGTCGCCCAAACCCTTATGCCGTCAAGCTTTTTCGAATAGTCTAAGCTGATGCTAACTGCCTCATTAGTCTACTGTGCCTAAGCGCGACTGCTACGCTAGAGGTCCTATGAAATTCTCAGTAGCAGCTCGGAGTCTGGATTTGTGCCCGCTTTATAGCAATATGCACGCTATTACACGGGACCTAAACATACTGGCGAAGTGTGGATGAACATTAGCGCACCACTGCCTAACCCTTCGGGCAATACAGCCGTGATGGTATATCTAAGCTGATGATACAGCGTCGATAAGTGAGAGAAGGCCCTACTTACGTCATACTAGACAAAATTAAAAGGCTAGAAAATTAATAGTTAGTCTAGATTAGTGACGTAGGCATAGCATATTACATTCGTAATTCTTTGACGTCTGGCTTTTCTCCCATGAGATTTCCTCAGAATCTGTGTGACATTAGAATTTCGTGGAAATCATCAGAGGCCCAAGGAAAGACTGCTGTTGTTCTAAAATAACTGGATATTATATTCCTGTTCCCAGTTCTAATATAAATAAGTTTAATTATCTCGTGTTTCTTTTTTTGCTTTGTATCTCATGCCTTCCGGAGATTTTTCTCGAGATGTTTTCCTTCACCGTTGAAACGCGTGATAGTTAATTATTTATACAATTTAATACGGACGTCACTTACAACACCTTATAATTTCATTAAAAAGCTTCTCTGTCGTTAGCAATGCATGATCCATGAACCAGGAATCATGATCAATGAACCATGATCCATGAAAGAAAGAAAGAAAGAATAAAATTTATTTAACAGACATACATGAGACACGGTGCATAGAAATACAGCAAATTCAAATAAAAATAAAATGGTAACCAAGTGTGTCTCACGGCTGCGCTAAAAAGGACCATTTCAGCGATATGTCAGACAGACTGACGCTGTCTGACGCTGGTTTTCTAATGAACCTTTAAAAGGACGGGGGGCGGTTCATTTGTTTTTATAAAAATATTTAAAAAATGTAAAATAATATATAATAATAATAGTTTGGATAAATTAAAATAAAATGTACTTAATTGAAAAAATCGAAGAAAAGAAATATATTATTATAAGAAAATGATTATTGTATTAGAAATATATTATTGTAAGAAAGGATTGGATGCGGAAGGCACAAGACCGTTCGAGATGGCGTGCATATGAAGAGACCTACATCCAGCATTGGATGGCAACAGGTTGAAGAAGAAGAAAATGTTTATGTATGAATAATATATGAATTTGATTGTGTTCGTGTAATATTTTACTAAATACTTAAACAGTATGACTGATGGAGAAAGTAAAAATACCAGCTAATCGGCTAACTATAACATACATTTTATATAAACGAATCATTTAGGATGACCATATCTTGTTTCCGCTGCGCATATATCAAATACTGCCGTAAACGAGTTCTGAACGTATGAATGGTTCCCAATGTTCTCAATGGTGGTGGAACATTATTCCACACCCTAGATTCAGCGTATCGAAAACTGCCTTTGAAGGCTGCTGTCTCATGCGACTGTGTTGTTAGTTGCTGCGCACAAAGCCTGGGTGCGCACTCTCGTCTACTAGCCATCCAACCAAGATTATCGTACAGATATCTCGGCTTCTTGGATCTAACGACACCAAAAAGAAGACAGGCTAGGTGTAATTTGCGCCTTGACTTCATGATCCATGAACCATGAACCATGGTCCATAGTCTTCGGTTCATAGTCCATGGTCCTCGGTTCATAGTCCATTCTCCATGGTTCATAGTCCAGGGTTCATAGTCCATGGACCATGGTTTATGGATCATGGTTCATGGTTCATGTATCATGGATCATGGATTATAGATCATGGACCATGGATCATGGATTATAGATCATGGATCATGGAACATGGTACCTGGTTCATGGTTCATCGTTCATGGATCATGGATAATGGTTCATGGTTCATGGGTCATGGTTCATGGTTCATGGTTCATGGTTCCTGGTTCATGGTTCATAGTCCATGGACCATGGTTCATGGTTCTTAGTTCATGGTTCATGGTTCATGGTTCATGGTTCATGGGTCATGGTTCATGGTTCATGGTTCATAGTCCATGGACCATGGACCATGGTTCATAGTCCATGGACCATGGACCATGGTTCTTGGTTCATGGTTCATGGTAAATGGTTCATGGTTCATGGAACATGGTTCCTGGTTCATGGTTCATGGTTCATGGTGCATGGCTCATGGTTCATGGTTCATGGTTCATGGCTCATGGTTCCTGGTTCATGGTTCATAGTCCATGGACCATGGTTCATGGTTCTTAGTTCATGGTTCATGGTTCATGGTTCATGGGTCATGGTTCATGGTTCATAGTCCATGGACCATGGACCATGGTTCATAGTCCATGGACCATGGACCATGGTTCTTGGTTCATGGTTCATGGTAAATGGTTCATGGTTCATGGAACATGGTTCCTAGTTCATGGTTCATGGTTCATGGTGCATGGCTCGTGGTTCATGGTTCATGGTTCATGGCTCATGGTTCCTGGTTCATGGTTCATAGTCCATGGACCATGGTTCATGGTTCTTGGTTCATGGTTCATGGTTCATAGTCCATGGACCATGGACCATGGTTCATGGTTCTTAGTTCATGGTAAATGGTTCATGGTTCATGGTTCATCGATCATGGTTCATGGTTCATGGTTCCTGGTAAATGGTTCATGGGTCATGATTCATGGTTCATGGTTCATAGTCCATGGACCATTGTTCATAGTCCATGGACCATGGACCATGGTTCTTGGTTCATGGTTCATGGTAAATGGTTCATGGTTCATGGAACATGGTTCCTGGTTCATGGTTCATGGTTCATGGTGCATGGCTCGTGGTTCATGGTTCATGGCTCATGGTTCCTGGTTCATGGTTCATAGTCCATGGACCATGGTTCATGGTTCTTGGTTCATGGTTCATGGTTCATAGTCCATGGACCATGGACCACGGTTCATGGTTCTTAGTTCATGGTAAATGGTTCATGGTTCATGGTTCATCTATCATGGTTCATGGTTCATGGATCATGGATCGTGGATCATGGTTCATGGTTCATGGATCATCGATCATGGTTCTTGGTTCATGGTTCCTGGTAAATGGTTCATGGGTCATGGTTCATGGTTCATGGTTCATAGTCCATGGACCATGGACCATTGTTCATGGACCATGGACCATGGTTCATAGTCCATGTACCATGGTCCATGGTTCGTGGTTCATGGTTCATGGTAAATGGTTCATGGTTCATGGACCATTGATCATGGTTCATGGTTCATGGTTCATGGTTCATAGTCCATGGACCATGGACCATGGTTCTTGGTACTTGGTTCATGGTTCATGGATCATGGTTCCTGGTTCATGGTTCATACTTCATAGTCCATGGACCATGGACCATGGTACATGGTTCTTAGTTCATGGTTCATGGTTCATGGTTCATGGTAAATGGTTCATGGATCATGGTTCATTGTTCATTGTTCATGGTTCATGGTTCATAGTCCATGGACCATTGACCATGGTTCTTGGTTCTTGGTTCATGGTTCATGGATCATGGTTCCTGGTTCTTGGTTCTTGGTTCTTGGTTCTTGGTTCTTGGTTCATGGTTCATGGTTCATGGATCATCGATCATGGTTCATAGTCCATGGACCATGGACCATGGTTCTTGGTTCATGGTTCATGGTAAATGGTTCATGGTTCATGGAACATGGTTCCTAGTTCATGGTTAATGGTTCATGGTGCATGGCTCGTGGTTCATGGTTCATGGTTCATGGCACATGGTTCCTGGTTCATGGTTCATAGTCCATGGACCATGGTTCATGGTTCTTGGTTCATGGTTCATGGTTCATAGTCCATGGACCATGGACCATGGTTCATGGTTCTTAGTTCATGGTTCATGGTAAATGGTTCATGGTTCATCGATCATGGTTCATGGTTCATAGTCCATGGACCATTGACCATGGTTCTTGGTTCTTGGTTCATGGTTCATGGTTCATGGATCATGGTTCCTGGTTCTTGGTTCTTGGTTCTTGGTTCTTGGTTCATGGTTCATGGTTCATGGATCATCGATCATGGTTCATAGTCCATGGACCATGGACCATGGTTCTTGGTTCATGGTTCATGGTAAATGGTTCATGGTTCATGGAACATGGTTCCTAGTTCATGGTTCATGGTTCATGGTGCATGGCTCGTGGTTCATGGTTCATGGTTCATGGCACATGGTTCCTGGTTCATGGTTCATAGTCCATGGACCATGGTTCATGGTTCTTGGTTCATGGTTCATGGTTCATAGTCCATGGACCATGGACCATGGTTCATGGTTCTTAGTTCATGGTTCATGGTAAATGGTTCATGGTTCATCGATCATGGTTCATGGTTCATAGTCCATGGACCATTGACCATGGTTCTTGGTTCTTGGTTCATGGTTCATGGTTCATGGATCATGGTTCCTGGTTCTTGGTTCTTGGTTCTTGGTTCTTGGTTCTTGGTTCATGGTTCATAGTCCATGGACCATGGACCATGGTTCATAGTCCATGGACCATGGACCATGGTTCATAGTCCATGGACCATGGACCATTGTTCTTGGTTCATGGTTCATGGTAAATGGTTCATGGTTCATGGAACATGGTTCCTAGTTCATGGTTCATGGTTCATGGTGCATGGCTCATGGTTCCTGGTTCATGGTTCATAGTCCATGGACCATGGTTCATGGTTCTTGGTTCATGGTTCATAGTCCATGGACCATGGACCACGGTTCATGGTTCTTAGTTCATGGTAAATGGTTCATGGTTCATGGTTCATCGATCATGGTTCATGGTTCATGGATCATGGATCGTGGATCATGGTTCATGGTTCATGGATCATCGATCATGGTTCTTGGTTCATGGTTCCTGGTAAATGGTTCATGGGTCATGGTTCATGGTTCATGGTTCATAGTCCATGGACCATGGACCATTGTTCATAGTCCATGGACCATGGACCATGGTTCATAGTCCATGGACCATGGTCCATGGTTCGTGGTTCATGGTTCATGGTAAATGGTTCATGGTTCATAGTCCATGGACCATGGACCATGGTTCTTGGTACTTGGTTCATGGTTCATGCATCATGGTTCCTAGTTCATGGTTCATACTTCATAGTCCATGGACCATGGACCATGGTACATGGTTCTTAGTTCATGGTTCATGGTTCATGGTTCATGGTAAATGGTTCATGGATCATGGTTCATTGTTCATTGTTCATGGTTCATGGTTCATAGTCCATGGACCATTGACCATGGTTCTTGGTTCTTGGTTCATGGTTCATGGATCATGGTTCCTGGTTCTTGGTTCTTGGTTCTTGGTTCATGGTTCATGGTTCATGGATCATCGATCATGGTTCTTGGTTCATGGTTCATGGTTCATGGTTCCTGGTAAATGGTTCATGGTTCATGGTTCATGGATCATGGTTCATGGTTCATTGACATGGTTCATAGTCCATGGGCCATGGTTCATGGTTCATGAATCATGGATCATGGATCATGGACTATAGATCATGGATCATGGATCATGGTACCTGGTTCATGGTTCATCGTTCATGGATCATGAATAATGGTTCATGGTTCATGCTTTATATATCATGGATAATGGATCATGGTTCTTGGTTCTTAGTTCTTAGTTCTTGGTTCATGGTTCATAGTCCATGGACCATGGACCATGGTTCTTGGTTCATGGTGCTTGGTTCATGGTTCATGAATCATGGTTCCTGGTTAATGGTTCATAGTCCATGGACCATGGACCATGGTTCATGGTTTTTGGTTCATGTTTCATGGTTCTTGGTTCATGGTTCATGGTTCATGGTTCATTGATCATGGAACCTGGTTATGAACCATGAACCATGAACTAAGAACCATGATCCATGAACCATGATCCATGATCGATGAACCAAGAACTAAGAACCAAAAACCAAGAACCAAGAACCAAGAACCATGATCCATGATCCATGAACCATGATCCATGATCCATGATCCATGAACAATGAACCATGATCCATGAACCAAGAACTAAGAACCAAGAACCATGATACATGAAGCATGAACCATGAACCATTATCCATGATCCATGAACGATGAACCATGAACCAGGTACCATGATCCATGATCCATGATCCATGATCCACGATCCATGATCCATGATCTATAATCCATGATCCATGATCCATGATCTATAATCCATGATCCATGATCCATGATCCATGAACCATGAACCATGAACTTTTGACTATGAAGTATGAACCATGGACCCTTAATCATGGACCATGAACTATGGACTATGAACCATGAACTGTGAACCTTACTATAAAAATACCAAAAACAAATTTTTGCACTTATTATTAGTAGGGATAAACTCAGCGACGATATAACGACAAAATTATGAAAAAATGCACTTGCTAGAGAGCAAAATAGTGTCGTCGCACTGTTTGACAAGGTGTCATGAATACTAATGCGTGTTGACGACGGCTCAGAAGCCATTGTGAATGATAAACTATGAGATGACAGCAAGCAGCAGAATAAGGCAATACACACATTTCAAGACGTACTTCTTAGAATCTGAAAATCGCGTTTTGCTAATAAACGTTTGTTGTAAAAGTCGCCAAAACGCAGCACGCGTGGTGGAAGGATCTCGTGACCACTTGCACCATCATGTATATAGGACCGACGCCAGACAATTTAAACTGTGTTGCCAAACCCAAAGCCAGAGCCTGAAAGAGTATTTACACCAATTGCATGCTCCATCTTCGACCCTGTTTGGATCAAACACAATTTGATCTGGATTGGATCCTGTTAGGATCAATTATAAAAAAGCCTGCTGTGAGTGACAGTGGCATAATATTTAAATGTATTTGCAGCACACTGAGGGTTTTTTTCTTACTGTGGGTCCGGGCCGTTCAGCCGGCGCGGCTTTATCCTTCATCACAAACAACTTGTGTCAATTCCGGCCATCTAATATAATTTATCTATATTTATTATAGCGTATGTAAAGTTATTTTAGTGAAGGAAATATACGACCGCGGGCAGGATTCGAACCTGCGTCTTCTGGTTAAGTACACCAGACGCTATGACTGCTAAGCCACCGGGACCCCCACCCGCCACGTCGAAATTTGCCTTCACATTTTAAATTTACGTCTTTGAGGTGACGTCGGTGGCTTAGCGGACATAGCGTCTGGTGTACTTAACCAGAAGACGCCGCGCTGGTTCGAATCCTGCACGCGGTCGTATATTTCCTTCACTAAATAATCTTTGCATGGAAAATGCCTAAAAAATACAAAAAGTTAGCGTATGTAAAGTGTTAATTTTTATCAAATAAATCCGTCAAAGGCTTAGACGCTTTGAACCCACAACCACTCACTCCTGATTTCAATGGGGTCTCCCGACAATACCGTCAATTCAGCTCCGACTTTACAGCACATAAAAAAATATCGAATTCTGATATTGAGTTGCTTCCAGTGTTCATACAAACGTGTATACACCCTTACCATACCTAAGAGAACCCAGGTGAAATACCATAGGAATAATTTTGGCATAACCGAGCTAATGGGACCTAATGACCCAGTTTTAAATAATGGACTAAGAAATTGTTGGTCGTTTTAGTTATATAAAGCGAGGTTTATATAATATTTTTTAAGAACTGTATCAAAGGTAAAATGACCTCGCATGTAGCTACAATTCAGTTGCTCATTAGCAGTGAGTCTGGATTAATGTCTAGTAAATGGCCAAAGAGCCCATTGCCGTTGCCCTTAAACTGTGCCCGCGTGTACACCTCTGCCTACCCTTCGAGAATATAGGCTATGTTATCCATATCCCTGTATACATAGAGCTGTTATTGCCCAACGCTAGTTCAGCAGTGCTAGTTAATAGATGCTACATATCTTCGATTTTTAGATTTCAAGACAAGCCTGTTTCTCTCATTCTATTTATCTGAATCCTATGACTTTTGAGTAAGTTATACGAGCCATTACAAACTACACCACTGCTAACTGCAGTCAGGGTCTATTTAATTATACATACTTGTGTTTACTTCCGTTGTATCTGCTAAGAAATTCTTTGAATGAAATAAATACATCGCAGTGTCGAAGGCGTGCAATTTTTGTGAAAAAACATCGACAGTCATTGTTAACCTCGAAACAATGACATTGTATCACTTACCGTGTATAGGATCCGTGCAAATATTATCATAAATGCGGAAGATATAATAAGTTATGTTTGAGAGCAAATCTCTTCAAATTCTAGGACGTCTTCCTTATAACGCTACATGACACGTCACAAATGACCTTTGTTATAAAAATCTTCGTCATAGAGTAATTTTATCATAGATGTATGCAGCCTTCTTTTTAAGTTGTTAATTAAATATTAAAATGTACCTACATAGTTGGTAGTCACGACCTCTTTAGAACTTAAGAGTTATAATTATTTGCTTTAAAGTTTAGCAGTTAAACAATTAAGGAATCTAAAAAAAATTTTATTATTCTTCTCAAATAATTTTAGTTTAATCTTTTATGTATTGCCTACACAGTCAAGGCTTAAAAGTATTTATTATGATTATTTAAGTTCAGTTTATGAAAGTCCTTCAGTGCTACGAGTGTTACGAATAATAGCGTTATTTGTGTTAATTATATTTTAGTTAAATCTCACTCTTGCGTCTCGTAACTAAAACATTTGAAGGCGGTGTTATTATATCAATATAATGATATGTCAATATTGCTATTAGTGTAGTGTTTCATTTTAAGTATCTAGTTTCTTTTCTATACACCAGACTACCAAGTTATCGATCTCTTTTTCTCTTGAGACCATCTAAAGGTGGTAGGCAAAGATCGCTTTTAGATATTGCATTATTTTGTATGTAGGTACTTGGCAGTGTTTTTGGAGTACTTTAAAGAATATTCTATCTGTCTATCAATTTGTGTTGACAGTAATTCCTAAAAAACACACCATTACGGCTGTATTATCTGTAAGATTAGGCAGAGTACTAAGTACTTAGTACCTAAGTAATTTCTTGTAGTTTGATTTTGAGTTCTAAAAGCTTAATTTAAAAGTAAGTACGTAAGTCATTTAAAATATTTTTATCGTTAGGTATAAAAGCTAGATACAATGCGAACATGGAGCACGAGAAACAGCACCATTTTCTTAAATATTAGGTATTCGATATGAAGTGAACTCACGCGTCTAGAGTAAAGTCGTGCAAAATCTATGTATGCAGCCATTTCTCTAGTGATATCAGACATATTAAAGTTAGAAACTGGGACAGTCGTCCGACTCAACAGCTTAGGCTTAATTAAAACATGCCGCGATAAGATTGTAGGTAAATGTCGGCACAATAGCGAGTGACGCTGTTGATTATAAATGTAAATAATTACTCGGCTTACGTACGACTACGTAATGAATCAAAAGTAATTTGGTTGTTTGAAATGGGAAATGTCTAGGATAACAATACCTAGTCAAAGTCAACTTTTATTTTCTGATTAGACAAGCACTAGTTATATTTCCAGTGTAAGGTGATCTCACATTGTATAGACATTCCGTACAATTAGAAGTCAGGTTGTACCTACTGGAATATATAGCTTGATATGTAATGAATATCCCTTAGTTTAGCTAAACAAAGCTATCGAAACTTATTTATAGACGCATAATAAAAAAAAATGAGAAGAGTTTCGTATTTAGATTTGTTCGTGTTTACTGACCCTCTGTTTAACTGGATACTTTTATAAGTAGAACTGAATATGAGTAGGTCTTCAGATAGATGCCTGGCATCATACATGCCTAAGTCATAACTAAAACAAAATTTTGTTTCAACTTTAACGCGTGAGAGCTGGTTACCCAAAGTCTGCAGACTTCCACCGAGGTCCGTAGGGGCAACGCATCAGCAACTCACGAATGCTCAATAAATTATAGTCTTGAAAAAAAATCTCCTCTGGTGTTGCAAGTATCCATGGGCGGCGATTATTGCTTACAATCAGGTTACTCGTCCGTTCGCCAAAAAGATTGTGCACTAAAATGTATGTTAAAATATTATTCAACATCAAGAGCTTTTATCTGATTATCATAATATCAATACCTGTCGTCGTGTACTGGTCGACATAATAGCAATATATCGGTCAAGGCGAGGTGAGTGCACGCGGCACAGGTCATGCCGACCACAGCTGTTGATATAGTTATAGCAGGTATGTTCTGATCAATAATCCTGTGTTGCTTTGTTGCATGCACAAACATAAATCAATATAATCATGTATGAATTTCATTATCTGAACGTAAATTCATAGATGATTATATTGATTTATGTTGTATTGATTAACTCAATTGTCGTAATTAAGTTCAGTATTACATTTTTGTATAATTTCCATCGAGAAGCCAGAGAGCCATAGAAACATTAAAAGAGACCATGACTCTCTGAGTTAATAAAATTAAAACATTGACTTGTAAAAGAGTCTTCGAAGGATCTATTTACAGATATAAATATAATTTATAACACAGAGGAAACCTGCACATTTTAAGATCTTCCTAAGGATTACAAGTGCACGAGCACATATAACCCGCATAGAGGGCCACAGCTCATGGAGACTTGAGATTGATGTCCAGGTTCTCTGGTGAACTGTGGCCTGCGTCTGACCAGACAATTACCTCAGTAGCGAGCTTCAGGCAGGATGCGAGGCCAGGCCTTGCCTTTCGAAGGGGCCTAGAGAACACTGGGACACAGCCTGTTATGGTGAATGCCATGGCCGTGATTAGTCCCGTCATGACCATGGCAAGGGAAGGCAATTGCGGTTTTTTGTCGGTACGAGTCCAACTGTCCTCCATTCCCTGCCGCCTTCCTAGGCGGCTGTCGATCCGACATGAATTTTCCGTAGTATAAAAAAGGGTTTTGTAAGCGCGATTGCTATGCTAGAGGTCCAGGTCTAGCTAAATATTATTGAGCTAACAGTGATAACCTGGTTGCCTTAGTTTATGCTGACAAAAAACTATCTGTATAGGTCCTCAGACGAATCTTATAAGAAATAACTTCCACTTGATTTGTCGTAAGTATTAATTTTTGGTATTATTCGTTCTACGAATCCAATGTTTCATTGTGTTTCTTTGATAACACTAAGGCAACAAAGAAGCATACGGCATGCCTAATAGTAAGCGCCTACCGAAGCCTATGGATGCTTGCAAAAGAGGTATCGCCCGCGTATTGCCGATCCTGTAAAGGAAAAGGGAGGGGAAGGAGAAAGGGAGAAGGAAGGGGATTGAGGGAGATTGGGTCTTCTGCGCTCCACAACTTGTCATTTGTCTAGCAGTCAATTTATATATAAAAATATGAAAATAAGTACTCATCAGATATCCTGCGTAAAAACACTAAAAACGAGGTCAGCAAAGGTCGTATCAATTGTTAATTAAGCCTCCACGCTGGCGATACGCCACGTCCGAAGTCCGGCCCCGGCCGCGGCCTGCTAATTATCATACGTGTTTGAAACTATCTAGGTCATCGGACCCTTAACTGTTTAGATAGGTTATTCGGAGTATTATGGACAGATTAAGGTTATAGGAAACTCCTTTAAATTATTCGGGTGAACGATTATGAAACATATATCATTGAGGCTCTATCACTTTGTCATAGTTATTTTAGTGGGTTATGTACTTGATCCAGAGCTTATAGGTCGATAAAATTATCTGCGCTAATTATTGAAATAATAATTATTAATTTCATTTTTTTCTCATTTTTCCATCTGCTTCTCTTGATGACGATCCACATTCCTTCCTCATGTGTCTCTGTTATATTCAAAGCCATCGATCTATTTAGATTGCCATAATATGAACATTTGTAGCATAACTCATATGCTCTGTTATATTAATTCTGTAATAATCTTGAACAGAAACTGGTACTTATCTCTTTCTTTATAATAATAAAAAGTACATATAAGAGTTATTTAAGAAGACCATTAACCGTCACGCCTGTACTACCCGAAGGTGTAAGGCAGTTTTCCTAAATAATTTATTAACAAAAATGTTATATATAAAAATAGAATATTTTTAAAACACTAAAGTAGCCCGGCGAGTTAAACAAAACAACCGTACGTAGCAGTGCGCAGCACCGCGTCATCGTCATGCCGCATGCCGCACGCACGTGTCGTAGCTCGTCGCTCGTAGCCACGCTACGAGGTGCTACGTCACAGCTACACGACATATTTCATTTTTTACCGTAATCAATATGTCGCAATGTTGATAAATGATGATGCTTGCTTTCACCGATTAAGTGTTTTTAGCAATTATTAGATTATTGATATGATTAATTGCCAATGAAAGGTCAAACTTCTTTTCACGTTGTATTATAAATTCTTCGATATAACTTGAACCTTGAACTCTTGTAATTAACCCTCCGTCATTATATCATGTTCTAATGATGATGAGTCTGCAATGATAACAAAAATATTTTTCATTATGAATATTATCATGTTGATGATAATTAAGAGGATGACGATGATAAATTATGGAGATTCTCAAATTTTTTAGTTCGATTCGTAACGTGTAAGCCTAAGCGTGCTAATGCTGCACAACAGGCCATCATTTTCCTTAAACTGAAAATATGTCACTTGACCATAAATTATATAGTGATTAATCAATTGTTGCTATTTTAACCGCCAGCAAAGATTATAATAGCTTTAATATAAAACATCGATCAGAGAGTAGGTACTCTATGTTCGATAAAACTGGCTCGACTAGCTTTTCTATTTGTAAGAGAACTTTAGATTATAGTGAAACTAAATTGCCTTTTTCTATACGTCCTAGGACAGTCGGATGCCCTTACGGTTCGTTACCGGACCGCGTCAGGGTGGCGTCACGACCACGTGCCGGCTAAGGAAAGAAAATAGGAGCGAGCACGCTGCCTGCCCCGTGCTCAATAACAAGGATTAAGATTCGATGGAAAGGACTAAGAAATATTATTAAGTACTTTTTTATGTGATAACTCGGTAAACGAGCAGGCGGATTACCTGATGGTAAGTGGTCGTCGCCGCCCATGGACATCTGCAATACTAAAGAAGTTGCAGATGCGTTGTTGAGCCTATTTAGGGGAAGGAGAAAAGGAGAAGGATGGCTTTGTAAAATCTTTCACAAAAGTGTACCTAGAGTCGAAACAGTTTTTTTTTTTTAAAGTAGAGGGAGGCAAACGAGCAAGCGTGTCACCTGATGGTAAGTGATCATCGCCGCCCATGGACACCTACAACACCAGGGGGGTTGCAAATGCGTTGCCCGCCTTTTAGATACGAATAGGCTCGCTTCTTGAAGGTTGAGATATCTTTAGATGCGAAAATATTTTTCACGTGTGGTAATCGAACCCATTACACTCGGCTCAACTGTAGACGTGACCATCTAACGTGCATTTACATTGTTGTTTATCATGAACCTATATTTCGTTAAGAATACCGACTTAAATCCACACAGTTATCTCGCCTTATCAGGCCCCATCTAGTTGTTGTATTTAAGTGAGATATAGGATTTTTCCATTAGGTCGGAGACGGTAAGCCCTCTGCGAGGGACATCGGAACCAGGTCGCTAAGATACAGTAGTGCAACGGAAATATTGAGGACTAGCTTTCCGCTCGCGGCTTTGCCCGCGTGGAGTACACGTTTCTTCATTTTACGAGATAAAATATAGCCTATATCACTCAGGAATAATGAGTTTTCTATTGGTGAAATAATATTTCAAATTGGTCCACTGCCTTCAGCACCTATTCAATGCAAACAAACAATCAAATATTTCCTCTTTATAATATTGGTTTAGATAAATTACTATTTGCATAGCTAGGTTATATAAGGTATAACAAAAAAATGGCGCAAGAAATACAAGATGATCATGATAATTCATATGCGATGTCAGAATATTTATGAATTAATTAGACAAATATAACTTAACAATAAATCACGATCACTAATAGGCAAAAAAGATACTTACTTACTTATTATTAGGTATATGTTTTCTTATAAAAAATAACATGTGTCAGTGGTCTAGTGGTCCTAAGCGCAACTGCTAAGACAGAGGTCCTGGATTCGATTCTCAAGTCGAGCAACACGTTATTGAGTTATTCTTTTTTTTTTATAAAAGCTTACTAGCAATGTGGGTCACACATTACTAGTAGGTATTCTTGTTAACCCCTCATGCTAAGCTAAATGCTTGTGTTACGAGTGGGTTCACCAGTGGGTTCGAACCGGCAACCATATGATCGCAAGTCCGACGCCCTAGCCATTAGGCTACCGACGCTTATTCTATTTAGCAGATTCTATGTAGCAACTCGAAATCTGAATGTGCCCGTTAAATGGTAACATGCCCTGCTCATACGAGACCTAAACATACTCTTGAACTGTGGGTGTACATTAGTCTCACCTCTGCCTAACCGTTCGGGGAATACAAGCGTGATGGTATGTTATGTTTTATATTATGACTATAAAGAACTAAAAGCTACCATTAATGGTTCATAATATTAATTAAGTGTTCCAAAAATATCCGAGATATGCGCAAAGTGATGAGTGGGGAAGTTTTCCAGCTAGGGTTAAAAAAGTTGCTAGCTAACGAACTCACCTTTAACCCAAAGTCAAAGGTCACCGGTCAAAGGTCAACTCGTTAGTTGGCGTGAGACTGTGGTAAAATAATGTAGCAGATTCATTCAAGACAGACTAATGACCTATATTGTTATACAAGTTACAAAGATGTTCCTTTAAAACCATTTTAAGTTTCCAAGTTTGTATAAAGCTTCTTCGGAAAATTTGTTAAAATTGGTTTAAAATAAAGGCCTATATCCTTCAATGGGTTGTCATAAGTTGATTGATTACCTAATTGAAATCAATTTGCTACATTTGATTGCGTATTTGTTGTAGCGGTTCAAGCAATTCCCGTTTGAATTTTAGCTATAAACCCATCATAACATCACGCCTATATTCCACGAAGGGTTAGATCATGTGTGACTAATGTACAACCACATTTCGCTGGTATGCTTAGGTCTTATGTAAGAGGTTGAAGACCATGTTACCACTAACCAAAACTCCGAGGTCCTACTGAGACAAACCAATAAAATATTCTCAATGTGGTACTCTAACACAGGACCTCTAGCGTAGGAGCCGCGCTTTGGGGTACTTAGTGTCAAAATCCCTTTTCAAAATTCCTATAAAAGGGGATTTCGGGATTTCAGTTCTGCCGAGATATTTTTTTTGATATAAGTAGAAAGTAAATAAGAAGGAGTGAATGAGTCTACCTTTTCACGAACAGGGGATGACGCAGTCGCGGTTTCTCCAACTGCTTCCACAACGTGCACGTAACCATAAGTAGCCAATAGTAGATATTCATTTCTTTCATTCAAACAAAAACACGTGCTGTGTCACGGGCATTTTAAAAATAACCAGTTATTTTTATGTCCAGTTACTTTCACTTGAGTCGTGGTGAACCACGATAAACTCAAGGGGAAAATTCTTAAGCTAGTGCTTAAGAATTGCGTGGTTTAATAATTAGTCTGACATATTTCGTTGTTTTTTTTACTCCTCAAATTCCTTTTTTGGTCTTATTTGTCCATCGAGTTACCATGACCTTTTTATATAGTAAAAATAAAATAATAATAAATCTTTAATTGTATAGTAAAAATAAGTTAAAAATAACTCAAATTTGTACATTAATAAATCAGTACATTATTATTAAATTTCATACTAATGAAGTAACAACTTTGGATTCACTAGTTAAATTCACACCTTTTTCGCACAAATCTAATAAAATCAAAGACTATTCGCAGCTCAATACACCTTTCGTAAAAAGAATAGTCAAGTTAGCACAACAATAAATTAAAAAACTAGCGGACCCAACAAGCGTTGCTAGCCCGTATCGCAGCGCTACCTATTGTGAATCTAGACCAAAGAAGGATCCATTCAAACGCACTTATAAATGTCATCAGGATCAGTTCAGCCGTTTAAAGGGATTTCAGTGTGCAGTAACATACAGATGACAATAGAACTAAGACACTTTGCAATCCTCTTTCTTTTTATAAGTCGGGTAAAAATAGGGAAAGTCTCCTAAAGCTATGGTTCTAACCATTACATACACAGTCAAAGCAATCAACTTGACACTTTATCTTAATAATCTGTCCCCTGAACCGACACTGCAGTAAGAATCGTTAACTTACACGTGGCAAAGTTTCTTTCTATTTCTAGATCACCCAAAAACAAAAGATAACAAACAATAACATCTGGCCAGCGAAATCAAAACAAGTTGTCAATCATGTTGACCTGAGGGCAATAGTTTAGTAGCTATGCCTATATACACTAGGTCAGGGAATGCAAACCTACTATTTTCGTACAATAACCCGTGTATTCCCCGAAGTATTAGGCAGAGGTATACTAAAGTACACCCACACTTCACGTATGTTAAGTCGCATATAATAGGGGGCGAGCCTGCCATTAACCGGGCACAAATCCAGACTCCGAGCTACTACTGCGAATTTCATAGAAAATCCCAATAACACTTTGCTCGACCTGGAGATTGAACCTAGGGCCTCTAGCATTGCAGTCGCGCTTACGACCACTAGACTAAAGGCAGTCCAACTAGTTCCATACAATATTCTTTCCTGACGTGATTTTCGACAACATGAGAAATTTGCCCAAAAAAATGATTTGGCCGCGTGGCGAGTCTTCCAACTCTTACTAGGCCAGCATAGTGGAACTATCTCTGATAGTAAAGACCCACGATGACATCCCCTTGGTCTAAGTCTACCGAATCATCAAAATCCGGTCATATAAAAAACTAATTTACACATCTACATTATTTAATGTTATATCATTGCTTGAATTTAATTCGCCATCAGTCAAAATATTGTAATTTTGAGTCAGTAATGGATTTTCATAATTTTCCCCGTTAAAACCAACTTACTGATAAATAATATTTTGAACTAGGAATTAAGTGAACGATTTGTAATTTAAAAAAATGCATAAATAAACTTTGTCAACAAAAAGGTTACCTACGAAGACTCAAGTGTAAAAAAAGTTTTTCATCTCTGGCCACAAACAACTACGTTGCTATCTAAGTCTTAACGAGCTTGGAATCGAACAGGACACCTGCAAGGCCTACGCGTAATGGGATTTAGCCCAACTATATATAAGTCTAACTATACCTATTAGCCGAATTGGTTTTGGCTTTACCGCTCGCATACAGATTGGGTTACCCAGCCGAGCCCTCTCCAGCCATCGTCCCTTTTCCCCATCCAGTTAAAATGTGATTGGGTTTTCAGATTCGTTTATTCAGTTCGGTTACTAGTAAATCGAAATTTCTAGAATAATAAAGTATGCCATTTAAGGCCCATTGAAGTTTCTAAGTCCATAGAAATGTGGTATTGCTTTCTTTTCACATTTTCATCCATATATTTGATATTAGGGCAATACAAAATTTTTGTTAGAAATAAAGTACATTATAATATACCTACAATGTCAGCCTTTTAGTTCAAAAATTATATTTATTTCTGTAATTAGGACCCTTTTAAACACTTTTGTTTTTATCTAGATGGCGCCGGCATTTCCCATCTGACGACTTCTGCGAAGAAACGCATTAACAAACTCAGATAATTATGGTCCCTTTTCAGTATACCTGTAATACCTGTAATACCTGTAGGTCCTGATAGTAATAATATTATTATAAGATATGCGTGTTTTACAATTAAGCTCAAATTTTTTGAAGAAAGACCCATAGCAGCTTAAAGTTGACTTGTCCTAACTGACAGCACGCATACATCAGTCATCGTGTAGCTCAACCAGTTTTAGCGAGCTCAACGACCCGTCGCAGGACGATACCACATTAACAAGACATTTGCATAGGTCATGTGAAATACTCAAAAACTGTCAGAAAACTTTATTATAAATCTTATACAAGTTAAAACTTACCTACATAGTACTCGCGTAGAGTACAGTTTAATGTGATGTGTGCTTTTGGATAAGGTCGCTAAAACAACAGACAAACATACCGGCGAAATATGGGTGTACTTTAATACACCTCTGCCTAACCCTTCTGGAAATACAGGCGTGATGATATGTTATGTTAACAACGGACAGAGTGGCTTGCAAGGAGGGAAGGGATGCCTTTGCCCAGCGGTGGAACAAAACGGGCCAGAAAAAAATGATCGCCCAAGGCAACCCTAAGAATCCGCCTTTATAAAAATGTTCTCTGGCTAACCTATTTACGTCTGTTGATTGACTCCAACCAACAAGATAGAAGTATACGACACCACGTTACTTTGATATGCGGAGGAAATGCAGTAATGTATTGAAGCCAAAGTTTAGCATCAGGGCTATGATAGATGACCAACCAGTGACCTACTTCCATCACTGTATTAAAGTTAACATGACTAGCGACTAAGAAAACCATATCTTTTCCAACATACCGCCATGTCATCGTTAACTTATCATTACTTCTTTATGTAAGGTTTATATAATGATGTCTATTTTTACGATACATCACTATTTCGTCGAACTGTGGCATATAAATTGGATACATAAATGTTCCTGGCAAGAATGCTCACAAGTTCGACAACACGAGTATCAACGACACGTGAAATTAAACATTCGAACCAACATTTGATACTCATATTAGCTTCAGTCCCTTCTTTTGATAAGAATTCTAAATCCCTTATTTGAGTCCCTGAGGAAATAACTGAACTGCGCAGTAAGCAAATACATAATTATTTAGAGGACCAAGAAAACTTATTGGACTAGAGGCCGTCTTTGCTGTTGCTAAGCTAGAATCAGGGGGCCTACTCCGGCAATCGAAATAAGCACAAAGCTTCAGCTGACAGATTACGTTATTCTATCACGAAATTGTTATGACAATAGATTAGATTTTGATATCTATTCTTGCATTATTATCCTTATTCCCAATTGTTAAAAGCCAAAAAAATGTTAAATCGCATTTCTTTGCGTCGTTGTTTAATTTTGATCCGAAGCTTCGACTTATGATTCTTGTAGTAGGGCCCTTGTTTTTGAGCTTAGCAACCACACCAACTGCCGCTAGATCGTTTGTAGAAATTGTTTGTCGGGTCCAGATTTTTAATTAGTGCCCGGTAATTGACAATACGACTATTCACAATATCGATATAAAATCTGGAATCGAGAAATACTAGAGTGATTGTTTTATTTTCATTTTGTTTCTGTAGGTACGTGTATATATCGGCAGAAACGTAATACTTACAGAAATCTGTCGAAAATATTCACGTCACATGCCACTTCCTGTCCCAAACAGAAATATGTTTGCTCTTATTTTCTTTGAGACTTGCAGGGAGCTCGCCCGTCACACAGGATGGAATTAAAACCTCTGAAGGCTACCGGCCTGAACGTCGACTTCCAAGCAAGCGAAATGTGTATAAGAGTACTCAACAAGTTTTGTAGAACGCTGGTGGATCTAAATATAATTATTTTCAAAACGAATATTTAATTTAATTGTTTTATTGCACTTTGGATTGTGCGTTGGATGGGCACAAAATATGTAGGCATGTGCATAGGATAGCATAAGCCTAGTGCGGGTTGGTAGATGTCACATGTCTTCGAATTTTTGGTTCCAGGACATGCCGGTTTTCTCACGATGTTTCCCTCCCCGTTTTGGAGCAGTGGTGATGAAATAAAATATGTATGTGAGTATTGTAAAACACATAAAGTCCGCCCAATGCAAAATTGGACGTAGTTAAGCAGAAAGGACTCAATCCACACAATGTCACTTTTGAGTGATTGAAGTTTCAGCTGTGATTTATCTAACACAGAGTTATTTTTTTTTAATTTTTGACCCTTATTATTGACAGGAGAGTTTATATTTTGTCTATCAAAATAATGATATATTTTGCAACACATTACGAGATATTAACAGTAGTACGGTGGCATATTTAACTCGGCCATTGTGTGGATTGAGTCCTTTCTGCTTAACAACGTCCAATTACAACTACGATAGAATTAAAACTCTAGTTACCTATCTACAAATAGACATTTACGACGCGTCCAAAATTCATCATTTCATTCCGGCGTTAATTTCACATTAAATCGACGTATAAATCGAGGTTGTTGGCTAGTTCAAATACTGTGAACTGCAGATAGCATGCCCTCCGCGGCACCCTGTGTGGTGTGCAGGATGAGTTTGCCAGGATCACAGATTAAGACAGATATAGTATGCGCAACAAACGATGTGAAGCCACATAATATTTATGTGTGCGTGACAGCTCGGAGCGGCATTGTAGGAACACGTGCATCTATGTGTGAGTAAAGTTGCCAGATATTGGGAAAAACTCCCACATTTTTTTCTATTGTTCTCAATTATTGTACCTATTAATGTTTATAGTTGGAAATGTGCTTTTACCTTAAAGGTACTTAAATATAATTTAAACGGAATAATTATTATTAAATAAATTACGGTGGAATAAAGTTAAATACTCGTAAGAAAATATAAAATAATAATACAAAATATAAATATTAGTCTATTATACAATGTTAAACTACTTCATTTTACTGCTCAATGATATGTACGTAAGTGTCATACATATACGTATGTCATACATGATGTAGTAACACTCTGTGATATATACTTAAATATTGTATAAATATGTATGCTGTACACACGGTTACACATTAAACTATACAAATACAGTATAGGCGGGCCTCGCACTGTGGATTTATATAGCTTGATGTGTAGCCATGCGTACTATTTAATAAATAAATAAATATGCATAATTACTTACACTTACCATATTTAGGTATATTATCATGGAAAAACATAAAAAATTCCAACATATTTATTACAATAATTTTAAACACATAAAATCTTAGCAGCCTTTGTTCTGCAACAATTTCTTATAGTATTGCCGTTTAGCGTCTGAACATCGAGCATTCATTTCTAATTTCACTATATAGTGCAATCGTACCATCAAATACTTTTCTATTAAAATCTACCTACGCCGCCTTGGATTACGAAATTAATTTCATATTCTACATTAGCACCCTGAGAAACCTTGCAATGGACACCCATACTATTTAGAAAATTAATATCCACCATCTTGGATTTCAAAATTAATGCTATTTTCATAATCAGCTCCCTAAGATACCTTGAAATTGATACCCATATGACCCTTATGAATTTATTTAGAGAAATATATATCCGCCATCTTGGATTTCCAAACTAATGTCATTTTTGTAATCAGCACTCAGAAAAACCTCCGAAATGACACCCACATTAATTTATTTACATATAAATAATGTCCACCATCATGGATTTCAAATAAAAAAAAAATATAATATATGCAATCAATCATGCATCCAATATCAATCGGAAAAAGTTATCATTATTATGTAATAGGTATTATGTAATATTACAAACTAATAATCATAAATCACTGATTATGATTACTTTTGTTAATCTGTAAGCATAATTGATGATAAAAAAATATCGTAATCGTAAATCATTGAACTGATTACATTGTGCCCAACTCTGTACGGTTACATATAGGTACATATAGAAATGAATCGATCTTTTTACACACAACGAACATTACCCAAATTCAAGTAGACCTATTTCGATGTAAACTGGCAACCCAGACCAATTACTGTCGAGGTTTTGTGTTCCAAGTGAGCCGAGAAATATTAGAGGGAAAATAAATAACAAAACAATAATCTAAACAATATTTACCTGTGGAAAGATATTCCATCTTCTTTTCTTTGTTTTTGGGAACAAAATTTACAAAGTTTAAAAACACAAGCCGCCCATGTTTAGAAATAAAATGGTAACTCATTTGAGACGTACAAGCAGTACGACGCGCAGCTAAGTACTAACGTGAGTATGTATTCGCTTTTGATTTTGTATTTGCTTTGGTGGCTTCACTCTCGTGTTCTACGGGCTACGTCTGCCTATTTTCCTAGTCTGAGGCCAGGATCTTACCATTTAGCAACATGCTACGACCACGACACCACGATGTGTCTGGCGACACTACGATGCTCTCGAATTTTGTAGCGAAGACTGGACTTTGTATTTTGACTTTGAATTTTGTATAGATTATTTTTAGATACCCGCGCCCTATTACATGGGACCTGAACATACCGGCAAAGTGTATGTCATGTGTGTGTACTTATGTT
Source organism: Subacronicta megacephala (assembly GCA_958496365.1). Lineage (NCBI taxonomy): Eukaryota > Metazoa > Arthropoda > Insecta > Lepidoptera > Noctuidae > Subacronicta > Subacronicta megacephala. The sequence goes on from OY292514.1 coordinate 17,263,507, forward strand.
TAATTTTAATTAGGCAGGACAACGACTATTAAGTACAAGCTATGTCATCGTCCTATAGCCGTTCTCACTGCTGAAAGATCGGGACTCCTCTAGCTATCTTTCGGTCACTCAGTCGTTGTTCTTGTTAAACAAAAAGCTGTTGCTGGGTTTGAAATCTCATTTATTCTATTAATATGCCCGACTGACTTCATTTAATCAAGTTCACAATAATTACAGTTTGGTTTTTCAAGATTTTCAAAATAATAATGATAGCCTTAATGCGGACAATTTGGAAAATGTATTCAACAGTAACCAGAAGATTCAGGTTTTAATCCTAAGTACCTGATGTCTTTTTTTTTCACACAAATTTAGGTACTTAGCACCATAAAAAAATATTCACGTTCTTTAATAACACCCGCAAAACATGTCACTCCATTGTATCAGCAATCGTATTATACAAATCTGTTGGCCAATATTTACATTAGTCTTGGGGAAAAATTACAATTTTCCCCGCCCCACGACGGCGACGTGGGAACGAGCGCGCGCGCCGCTCACACGGGGTGCCTGCCGGCGCGTGCGGCTACCCATAATCACAAGTATTATTCATCCCCCACACTATTACTACCCTGCTACTCAAAATTTAACCTAATTCCTTTACAGATACAGTGAGATATTAAATGGTGGTTGTTGCGTAAAATAACTTTTCAAAAAGAATTCTTATCGGCTAAAAGTTAAGGTGCGCTTTGAAGTGAGCTTAAAGAGGGATTATTGAAATCAAAATTTTATTGATGACTGATTAAATGATCGGAATGTGTATGATAGTATTTATGGTAGCTTATTTTCGTGTTTCGCAATAACATTGTGTATCTTTAATATTACTTTATTGCAAAATCTTATTTGCAAATAGGTGCTGAAATTATACGATTTTTAATAAAATAATCCAGAGCTCTTGATACTGACGGTAGAACTCAGAACCACATAAAATTATATAAATTCGACTGATAAGACCTATCTACAGATATCGATTATGTTGAAAAAATTATACGTGATCTTAAATTAGGTATATATACCTATAGCATCCCAGCTAATTTCGGTTATGGTGACTTTATTTCTTTTACAGGTTTTTCTTACACTCACTAGTGATTGGAGCCCCCGTTTAAGCTAAAAAAGCCTATGTTAGGTAACAATTATACAATGAAGACACAAAAACGCACAAAAAGTTTATTAACACCAGATTGCGTCAACAATGTCATTATTATTCACACATTCAAAGTTCATTGGAGCCTTCACCTTCAAAGGCAAACCCATGCTCGAGGTCCACCTCAAAGGCGAAAGGAATTTTTGACAGCGTATATTTCTGACAAAGGATATTCTGTAAGTACTTGGGGTATACATTGCAGTATTTAGTAAAAGGTATTTCAGTTATCTTTTTGTATTTTTTAGGCATTTTCCATGCAAAGATTATTAAGTTATTATTTTAGTGAAGGAAAAATACGACCGCGGGCAAGACGTAAATTAAAAGGTGAAGGCAAATTTCGACATAGCGTCTGGTGTACTTAACCAGAAGATGCAGGTTCGAGTCCTGCCCGCGGTCGTATTTTTCCTTCACTAAAATAATAACTTAAGGTATTTCAGTTACTAAGATACCTTGTATCTGAAATACCTAACTTTGCCTAAGCTACGAGTACCTATTTTCATATAAAATGTCGACGATATCGACGCGTATTTTAGGAAGTTCGCTATGAAAATTGTTTGTTGGAGGTACACACGGCTACAGGTCAACAAATCCAGTTTAAGCTGATTTCGCATTGTTTTGGGTTCCCATACAATAGGAGGCCAGCGTAAACTGGTTTTGTATAGCTTGATGTGTTGCCGTGTACACATAATTTGAAATTTATTCGTTGGCTGTTAAGTATTATTATGTGACAGTTTTTATCATTTTTGTTACATAATGTATCATTTTGTGTATCATACTCTCTAAATGTTATCATTTAACACATTAAAGACGGATAGATGCTCGCCATAACACTAATTTCCTAGCATGGGGGACATAAATCCATTAGTTTGCATATTGTTTTGTAAGTCGATTGTCGTTGATAGCAAATAAATTTATTATAATATTATTAAATAACTGCCTAGACACTACTATTAAAACTATCTATATGATTACTAGAGAGTAATAACCACATAATTCCTTTTAAAACATTTTTGGTTGCATACGTGCAAATTGTAAGTTGATAATAAAGATGTCACGTGTGTTTCACGGCCAAAAGATGGCCTCCCTCTCCTTCTTCAACTTTTTGTACTAATTTACGATTGCCTCCTACAATATTTATCATATATATTATCACTTACAACACAGTAGGTAATCAAAATATTTACAAACTACCTATTACTTGAGAGCTTGCTCAATGTAGGTCACTGGCATGAAATCAAATAATTACTTAAAGTATGTTTACAATAGTAGTTCATGTTGTAACTGTGACTTATATCCTGAGCTCGTGAAAATGATAAGGAAATTTCCCAGAAATGAGATCTCACTAGATCGATTTTTCGCCCCTATAGTCCCCCTCTTTATTGTTAATCTCTGCAATTCAACCCTATAATATTCTACTTGTATGTTAATAATGTTCTCATGTAAGTGACTGTTTGTTTTTTTTAATGAGAATAAATGTCTTTAAACCTAATTCATATCTTTACGCGCAGGATGAAATTTTGGGGTAGGAAGATACTACACATTTCCACTTGCTACGACCCTGGCACACCACTTTCGCTTCATCTACGTTAATTAACCGCCTAATGCATGATCGCCGGGTGGCATTTTTTGGGAACAGCCATCCGTCCAATATGTTCATCTAATCATTAGAGCCGTCTTAGAGAACGCTATTACAAACATATATATATAAATACTTAGATCGTAATAAATTGCTCGTATATTAATTTTTAGGACCTCACATAATAATTCTATATCCTAATAAAATTATTTCAATATATATTTTATGTACTTAACTAATTCACATTAAGCTAATCACACCAGAATGAAATAAAAATATTTTTTCGTCTTCTTACAAAATAATTTTACGTACTTATACGTCAAAGAAAATAACGCTACATTGTCTATGAAAGAAAACAACTAAGTAATATTAGATTTCGGTAATATTATGTCACACCTAACTACGCAGCTAAAGTCAAGGTTAAAAAGGTGAAGGTTGCAAAAGCCAAAGCATCCACCTTGTTTCCATCCATCCAATTTGTCTTTTTAGCAGTAGATCTATCTATCTATAGTATATATTCTATACTACCTACACTTCCGACTTCCGACTCGACTTTCCACTAGACTTTCGACTCGATTTCCGACTTCCCACTTCCGACTTCCGACTTCCAACATCCGCCATCCGCCTTCCGACTTCCGACTTTCGATTCGACTTTCGACTTCGATTTCGACTTCCGACTTCCGACTTTCATCTTTCGACCTTTGACTTTCGACTCGATTTTCCATCTTCGACCTTTGACTTTCGACTCGATTTTCCATCTTCGACTTTAGACCTTCGACTTTCGGCTTTCGGCTATCGGATTTCGGCTTTCGGGTTTCGCCTTTCGGCTTCCGACTTCCAACTTCCAACTTCGACTTCCGACTTCCAACTTCCAACTTCCAACTTCCAACTTCCGACTACCGACTTCCAACTTGAGACTCAACTTTCGACTTTCGACTCGATTTTCGATCTTCAACCTTCGACTTAAGACCTTCGACCTTCGACCTTCAACGTTCGACTTTCGGCTTTCGACTCTCGACTCTACTCTCGCCTCGACTTTCGACTTTCGACTCGACTTTCGACTATCGACTTTGACTTTCGACTGTCAACTTCCGAATTATGACTTCTGATTTCCCGACTTCCGACTTCAGACTTCCCAACTTCCCGATTTCCCACTTCCCACTTCCGACTTCCGACTTCCGACTTCCAACTTCCAACTTCTGACTTCCCGGCTTCCTGACTTCCAACTTCTGACTTCCCACTTACCGACTTCCCAACTTCCCGATTTCCAACTTCCCCATTTCCCGAATTCCCTATTTTCCGACTCCTGATTTCCGACTTCAGACTTACGACTTTCAACTACTGACTTCAAAACTTCCCACTTCCGACTTCCTACTTCCGACTTCCGACTTCCCGACTTCCCGATTTCCCGATTTCCGACTTTCCAACTTCCGACTTCCGATATCCCGATTTCCGACTTCCGACTCAACTTCCGACTACCGACTTTCGACTTCCAACTTCCGACTTCCTACTTCCCAACTTCCCGATTTACTGACATCCTGATTTTCCACATCCCGACTTCCCACTTCCGACTTCTGACTTTGCGACTTCTCAACTTCCGACTTCCCGATTTACTGACTTCCTGATTTTCGACATCCCGACTTCCCCCTTCCGACTTCTGACTTTGCGACTTCCCAACTGCCGACTTCCCGATTTCCTGACTTCCCGACTTCCCAATTTTCAGCTTCCGACTTCCTCAAATCAAATCAAATGTTTTTATTTCAAATAAGCTTTTACAAGCGTTTATGAAACGTTATTGACTCTAGTTGCACGGTTCCAAAAGGTTGATCCTATGGAGAAGAATCCGGCAAGAAACTCCATGGACACTCTTTTAAAATAAGATGTTACATTATTCACTTTACACTCTGGCGATAACAGGATGTGAGTACATCGGAGGTTTATGTCATAATTAGCCTGAAGTCAGGATTAAAATTAGAATAAGGTTCTCAGAATCTGAGAACTCAATGTCAATCTAAAACAGATAACATATGTGAAATAATACACATCATCAAAATATATTAACTATAAACTACTTACACATAAGTGGCTACAATGTACTCACATTTACAGTTTATTGTAAATGTGAGTACATTGTAGTATGTCTAAATTTAGGTGGTACCTAAATTTAGATTTATTTTATGTTTCTTTCTAGTATTATGGTTGTGAAAGTCGCTGTTTATGCTGAAAATATGCAGATTTTTACGGATATACATGATGTTTTGAAATATATAAAGTGACGGCAGCGTTAGTATATTGACGTTCTTGAAGACTTCTCTAAGGGAATTCCTACTTCCCAAATTCCCGATTTACTGACTTCCTGATTTTCCACATACCGACTTCTCACTTCCGACTTCTGACTTCCCGACTTATTTTCAACTTCCAACTTGCGACTACCGATTTCCCGATTTCCGACTTCCGACTTTCAACTTCCCACTTCCGACTTCCGACTTCTGACTTCGCGACTTCCCAACTTCCGACTTCCGATATCCCGACTTCCCGATTTCCCGATTTCCGACTTCCGACTCAACTTCCGACTACCGACTTCCGCCTTCTGACTTCCGACTCGACTTTCCACTAGACTTTCGACTCGACTTCCCATTTCCGACCTCCACCTTTCAACTTCTGACTTCTGACTTCGCGACTTCCCAACTTCTGACTTCCCTTTCCCGACTTCCCGACTTTCGACTTCCCAATTTTCAACCTCCTACTTTCGACTTCCGACTACCGACTTCCCACTTCCGACTTCCGACTTCTGACTTCCAACTTCTGACTTCGCGACTTCCCAACTTCCCGACTTCCCGATATCTCGACTTCCCGAATTTCCACTTCCCAATTTTCAACCTCCTACTTTCGACTTCCGCCTACCGACTTCCCACTTCAGACTTCCGACTTCCAACTTCCAACTTCTGACTTCGCGACTTCCCAACTTCCGACTTCCCGATATCTCGACTACCTAACTTCCCGATTTCCCAATTTCTGACTTCCGACTTTCAACTTCCGACTTCCGTCTACCGACTTCCGAGTTTCGACTTCCAACTTCCGACTTTCTACTTCCCAACTTCCCGATTTACTGACATCCTGATTTTCCAAATCCCGACTTCCCACTTCCGACTTCTGACTTTGCGACTTCCCAACTTCCGACTTCCCGATTTCCAGACTTCCCAACTTCCCGATTTTCAGCTTCCAACTTCCAACTTCCGACTTCCGACTGCCGACTTCCGACTTTCGACTTTCGACTTTCGACTTTCAACTTCCAACTTCCGACTTCCAACTTCCCGATTTTCAACATCCTACTTTCAACTTCCGACTACCGACTTCCCACTTCCGACATCGCGACTTCCCAACTTCCGACTTCCCGATATCCAGACTTCCCGACTTCCCCATTTCCCGATATCCGACTTCCTACTTCCAACTTCCGACTACCGACTTCCGACTTCCGACTTCCGACTTTCGACTTTTGACTTTCGACTTCCAACTTCCACCTTCCCACTTCCCACTTCCAACTTCCCACTTCTGACTTCCCGACTTCCCAGCTTCCAACTTCCTGATTTCCCGACTTCCCGATTTTCTGACTCCTGATTTTCGACTTCCGACTTACGACTTTCAACTATTGACTTCTAACTTCCCAACTTTACACTTCCCGACTTAACGATTTCCCTCTTCCTGATTTCCCGTTTTCCCACTTCCCACTTCCGACTTCTGACTTCACGACTTCCCAACTTCCGACGTATCGATTTCCTGACTTCCCGACTTCCTGACGTCTCGACTTCACGATTTTGAACTTCCGACTTTCGAACTCCGACTACCGACTTCCGACTTTCAACTTCCAATTTTCGACTTCTGACTTCGCGACTTACCAACTTCCGACTTCCCGATTTCCGACTTCCGACTTCCTGATTTCCCGATTTCCGACTTCCGACTTTCGACTCCCAACTTCCGACTTCCCGAGTTCCTGACTTCCCGACTTCCCGATTTTCAACTTCCGACTTTTGACTTCCGACTACCAACTTCCCACTTCCGACTTCCGAGTTTTGACTTCCGACTTCCGACTCCAACTTCCTTCTTCCCAACTTCCCGATTTACTGACTTCCCGATTTTCCACATCCCGACTTTTGACTTCCGACTTCCGACTTCCTGATTTCCCGATTTCTGACTTCCGACTTTCGACTACCAACTTCCGACTTCCCAACTTCCGACTTCCCGAGTTCCTGACTTCCCGACTTCCCGATTTTCAACTTCCGTCTTCCGACTTCCTACTTCCCAACTTCCCGATTTACTGACTTCCCGATTTTCCACATCCCGATTTCCCACTGCCGACTTCGCGACTTCCCAACTTCCAACTTCCCGACTTTCCAACTTCCGACTTCCCGAGTTCCTGACTTCCCGACTTCCCGATTTTCCACATCCCTAATTCCCACTTCCGACTTCCCAACTTCCAACTTCCCGACTTCCGACTTCCTTCTTCCCAACTTCCCGATTTACTGACTTCCCGATTTTCCACATCCCGACTTTTGACTTCCAACTTCCAACTTCCGACTTCCTACTTCCCGATTTATTTACTGACTTCCCGATTTTCCACATCCCGATTTCCCACTTCCGACTTCCCAACTTCCAACTTCCTTCTTCCCAACTTCCCGATTTACTGACTTCCCGACTTTCCACATCCCGACTTTTGACTTCCAACTTCCAACTTCCGACTTCTACTTCCCGATTTATTTACTGACTTTCCGATTTTCCACATCCCGACTTCCCAACTTCCGACTTCCCGAGTTCCTGACTTCCCGACTTCCCGATTTTCCACATCCCGATTTCCCACTTCCGACTTCCCAACTTCCCGACTTCCGACTTCCTTCTTCCCAACTTCCCGATTTACTGACTTCCCAACTTCCCGACTTCCGACTTCCTACTTCCAACTTCCGACTACCGACTTCCGACTTCCGACTTCCGACTTTCGACTTTTGACTTTCGACTTCCAACTTCCACCTTCCCACTTCCCACTTCCAACTTCCCACTTCTGACTTCCCGACTTCCCAGCTTCCAACTTCCTGATTTCCCGACTTCCCGATTTTCTGACTCCTGATTTTCGACTTCCGACTTACGACTTTCAACTATTGACTTCTAACTTCCCAACTTTACACTTCCCGACTTAACGATTTCCCTCTTCCTGATTTCCCGTTTTCCCACTTCCCACTTCCGACTTCACGACTTCCCAACTTCCGACGTATCGATTTCCTGACTTCCCGACTTCCTGACTTCTCGACTTCACGATTTTGAACTTCCGACTTTCGAACTCCGACTACCGACTTCCGACTTTCAACTTCCAATTTTCGACTTCTGACTTCGCGACTTACCAACTTCCGACTTCCCGATTTCCGACTTCCGACTTCCTGATTTCCCGATTTCCGACTTCCGACTTTCGACTCCCAACTTCCGACTTCCCGAGTTCCTGACTTCCCGACTTCCCGATTTTCAACTTCCGACTTTTGACTTCCGACTACCAACTTCCCACTTCCGACTTCCGAGTTTTGACTTCCGACTTCCGACTCCAACTTCCTTCTTCCCAACTTCCCGATTTACTGACTTCCCGATTTTCCACATCCCGACTTTTGACTTCCGACTTCCGACTTCCTGATTTCCCGATTTCTGACTTCCGACTTTCGACTACCAACTTCCGACTTCCCAACTTCCCGATTTACTGACTTCCCGATTTTCCACATCCCGATTTCCCACTGCCGACTTCTGACTTCGCGACTTCCCAACTTCCAACTTCCCGACTTTCCAACTTCCGACTTGCCGAGTTCCTGACTTCCCGACTTCCCGATTTTCCACATCCCTAATTCCCACTTCCGACTTCCCAACTTCCAACTTCCCGACTTCCGACTTCCTTCTTCCCAACTTCCCGATTTACTGACTTCCCGATTTTCCACATCCCGACTTTTGACTTCCAACTTCCAACTTCCGACTTCCTACTTCCCGATTTATTTACTGACTTCCCGATTTTCCACATCCCGATTTCCCACTTCCGACTTCCCAACTTCCAACTTCCCGACTTCCGACTTCCTTCTTCCCAACTTCCCGATTTACTGACTTCCCGATTTTCCACATCCCGACTTTTGACTTCCAACTTCCAACTTCCGACTTCTACTTCCCGATTTATTTACTGACTTTCCGATTTTCCACATCCCGACTTCCCAACTTCCGACTTCCCGAGTTCCTGACTTCCCGACTTCCCGATTTTCCACATCCCGATTTCCCACTTCCGACTTCCCAACTTCCCGACTTCCGACTTCCTTCTTCCCAACTTCCCGATTTACTGACTTCCCGATTTTTCACATCCCGACTTTTGACTTCCAACTTCCGACTTCCTACTTCCCAACTTCCCGATTTACTGACTTCCCGACTTCCCGATTTTCAACTTCCGTCTTCCGACTTCCTACTTCCCAACTTCCCGATTTACTGACTTCCCGATTTTCCACATCCCGATTTCCCACTGCCGACTTCTGACTTCGCGACTTCCCAACTTCCAACTTCCCGACTTTCCGACTTCCGACTTCCCGAGTTCCTGACTTCCCGACTTCCCGATTTTCCACATCCCGATTTCCCACTTCCGACTTCCCAACTTCCAACTTCCCGACTTCCGACTTCCTTCTTCCCAACTTCCCGATTTACTGACTTCCCGATTTTCCACATCCCGACTTTTGACTTCCAACTTCCAACTTCCGACTTCCTACTTCCCGATTTATTTACTGACTTCCCGATTTTCCACATCCCGATTTCCAACTTCCCACTTCCAACTTCTGACTTCGTGACTTCCCAACTTCCAACTTCCCGACTTTCCGACTTCCTGATTTCCCGATTTCCGACTTCCGACTTTCGACTTCCAACTTCCGACTTCCGACTTCCCGAGTTCCTGACTTCTCGACTTCCCGATTTTCAACTTCCGACTTTTGACTTCCGAATTCGGAATCTCGTTTTCCCACTTCCCACTTCCCACTTCCGACTTCTGACTTCCGACTTCCAACTTCTGACTTCGTGACTTCCCTACTTCCGACTTCCCGACTTCCTGACTTATCGACTTCACGATTTTCAACTTCCGACTTTCGACTTCCGACTTTCAACTTCCAATTTTCGACTTCTGACTTCCCGACTTATCGACTTCCCGATTTTCAACTTCCGACTTTTGACTTCCGACTACCAACTCCGACTTCCTTCTTCCCAACTTCCCGATTTACTGACTTCCCGATTTTCCGCATCCCGACTTTTGACTTCCAACTTCCGACTTCCTACTTCCCAACTTCCCGATTTACTGACTTCCCGATTTTCCACATCCCGATTTCCCACTTCCAACTTCTGACTTCGCGACTTCCCAACTTCCAACTACCCGACTTTCCAACTTCCGACTTCCCGAGTTCCTGACTTCCCGACTTCCCGATTTTCCACATCCCGATTTCCCACTTCCCGATTTTCCACATCCCGACTTTTGACTTCCAACTTCCAACTTCCGACTTCCGACTTCCTACTTCCCAACTTCCCGATTTACTGACTTCCCGATTTTCCACATCCCGATTTCCCACTTCCCACTTCCAACTTCTGACTTCGTGACTTCCCAACTTCCAACTTCCCGACTTCCCGATTTTCAACTTCCGACTTTTGACTTCCCATTTCGGAATCTCGTTTTCCCACTTCCCACTTCTGACTTCCGACTTCCAACTTCTGACTTCGTGACTTCCCTACTTCCGACTTCCCGACTTCCTGACTTCCCGACTTCCTGACTTATCGACTTCACGATTTTCAACTTCCGACTTTCGACTTCCGACTACCGACATCCGACTTTCAACTTCCAATTTTCGACTTCTGACTTCGCGACTTACCAACTTCCGACTTCCCAACTTCCGACTTCCCGATTTTCCGACTTCCTGATTTCCCGATTTCCGACTTCCGACTTTCGACTCCCAACTTGCGACTTCCCAACTTCCGACTTCCCGAGTTCCTGACTTCCCGACTTTCCGATTTTCAACTTCCGACTTTTGACTTCCGACTACCAACTTCCGAATTCCGACTTCCCAACTTCCCGATTTACTGACTTTCCGTTTTCCCATTTCCCACTTCCGACTTCCGACTTCCCACTTCCCACTTCCCGATTCACTGACTTCCCGATTTTCCACATCACGACTTTTGACTTCCAACTTCCGACTTCCTACTTCCCAGCTTCCCGATTTACTGACTTCCCGATTTTCCACATCCCGATTTCCCACTTCCGACTTCTGACTTCGCGACTTCCCAACTTCCAACTTCCCGACTTTCTGACTTCCGACTTCCCGAGTTCCTGACTTCCCAACTTCCCGATTTTCAACTTCCGTCTTCCGACTTCCTACTTCCCAACTTCCCAATTTACTGACTTTCCGATTTTCCACATCCCGATTTCCCACTTCCGACTTCCCAACTTCCAACTTCCCGACTTCCGACTTCCTTCTTCCCAACTTCCCGATTTTCCACATCCCGACTTTTGACTTCCAACTTCCGACTTCGTGACTTCCCAACTTCCAACTTCCCGACTTTCCAACTTCCTGATTTCCCGATTTCCGACTTCCGACTTTCGACTTCCAACTTCCGACTTCCGACTTCCGACTTCCTACTTCCCAACTTCCCGATTTACTGACTTCCCGATTTTCCACATCCCGACTTCCCACTTCCGACTTCTGACTTCGCGACTTCCCAACTTCCAACTTCCCGACTTTCCGACGTCCTGATTTCCCGATTTCCGACTTCCGACTTACGACTTCCAACTTCCGACTTCCCAACTTCCCAACTTCCGACTTCCCGAATTCCTGACTTCCCGACTTCCCGACTTCCCGATTTTCAACTTCCAACTTTTGACTTCCGACTACCAACTTCCGAATTCCGACTTCCCAACTTCCCGATTTACTGACTTCCCGTTTTCCCACTTCCCACTTCCGACTTCCAACTTCTGACTTCGCGACTTCCCAACTTCCGACTTCCGGATATCCCGACTTCCCGACTTCCCAACTTCCCGATTTCCGACTTCCGACTTTCGACTTCCAACCTCCAACTTCCGACTTCCGATTTCCCACTTCCGACTTCCGACATCCAACTTTCTACTTCCAACTTCCGACTTCCGATTTCCCACTTCCGACTTCCGGCTTCCCACTTCGACTTCCGACTTCCACCTTTTGACTTCCGACTACCAACTTCCGAATTCCGACTTCCCAACTTCCCGATTTACTGACTTCCCGTTTTCCCACTTCCCACTTCCGACTTCCAACTTCTGACTTCGCGACTTCCCAACTTCCGACTTCCGGATATCCCGACTTCCCGACTTCCCAACTTCCCGATTTCCGACTTCCGACTTTCGACTTCCAACCTCCAACTTCCGACTTCCGATTTCCCACTTCCGACTTCCGACATCCAACTTTCTACTTCCAACTTCCGACTTCCGATTTCCCACTTCCGACTTCCGGCTTCCCACTTCGACTTCCGACTTCCACCTTTTGACTTCCGCCTTCCGACTTCCGATTTCCGACTTCTAACTTTCGACTTTCTACTTTTTTCTATCGACTTTTTATTCGACTTTCGACTTTCGACTTTCGACTTTGACTTCCGACTTCCGACTTTCGACTTCGACTTCGACTTCTGACTTCCGACTGTCGTGTCCGGGCTCACGATTTAGGCCTATCTATAAATTACAACAAAACTAAATTAATGTATATACAGTTATACACTCATCTCATAAAAAAACTAGTTATGAGCCTAAGACCGTCGCTCATGAGCACAACTGCATGCATCTGAATAACAACTTCTGTAAATGTTCACCCCTTGACATTGTGAAAGAACATACTTACCTTGGCCTAAAAATAGATCAGAGGTTCAACTGGGGTCCACATATTAATCATGTATGTAATAAACTTAGAGCTATATTGTCAAACTTATGTACCCTTCAATATAAAGTGCCCTACAGTAGGTACATTAAGACTTCTGTATGTGTCACTAGCAGAGTCAGCTATAAATTATGGGCTAGCTAGTTATGGAAGAACATATAAAACATATCTTAAGGATATATATGATCTCCAATTAAGGTTATTGAAAACAATTGTTCCATTAAAAATTAAATTCAGAAACAAGGATCATCATCAACCCATTACAGTGTCCCACTGCTGGGCACGGGCCTCCTCTCAGAACGAGAGGGATTAGGCTATAGTCCACAACGCTAGCCTACTGTGGGTTAGGAGACTTCACATGCCGTCAAGAAAGTCTCTCAGGCATGCAGGTTTCCTCACGATGTTTTCCTTCACCGTTTAAGCGCGTGATAATTAATTATTAATATACGCACATGACTTCAAAAAGACAGAGGTGCGTGCCTTGGATTCAAACTCGAGACCTTTGACTTGGCAGACCAATGGTCATATCACAAGGCTATCATTTATATATAATTTGTTTCAGTATTGTAAAGTTAGGAGCGTATTTGATAAGAGAGATTTAGCCATTGTAACTCATTTTAGTAACTATCTAGGTGATCTGAGTAAGACGACAAGATCCAACAATTTACGTAATCTTTCATATCTCCCAACCTACAAAATACACAAATGAAACAATGTATATGGTGAGAGGGTTTGGAAATGCAGTCTGCCTCAAATACTTAATAGGCTGCCAAAATCAATTGTCTTAAATATTGAAAATAAAAACAGTAAGCAAATAAAACATATTTATGCTCAAGAAATACCTACTTCATAAAAAATCTTGCCCTTCAATTTAAGATTATAAGTTAAGTTATAATTGTATTGAAAATGTCTGTTTTTTTTTCTGAAATAAACAGAATTTTATTTTTATTAATAACTAGCTTTCCGCCCACGGCTTCGCCCGCGTGGTTTCTCGGCTTTTCTTTTGAATGCATTCAAAAGAAATCATTTTTCTCGTTTTTGCAACATTTTTCATTTATCCGCCTTCCTCGATAAATGGGCTATCTAACACTGAAATATTTTTTCAAATTGTACCAGTAGTTCCTGAGATTAGCGCGTTCAAGCAAACAAACAAACAAAAAAACTCTTCAGCTTTATAATATTATATATATATATATAAAGAAAATCTCTTACAATAGATTTGAAATGGTAAAGTAGACTCTCCATCCACATCCAAAACATTTTCTTTAAAAAATTACGTAATAAAATTATAGGTATCAACGTCATATAATTATACTTACATATTTATATGATACGAATTGTCACAAGTTATGTACCCACTTATAATGTTTTTATTTCCCTCAATATCAGTACGAGGATAGTAGGTAAATTACTCAAGTTTCACAATATCGAAATTAAAATGTGAGAGGGATTGCACTACTGAGAGAAACGAGTTCAGACAACGCGAACGTCAATATTCATTCCAGTTAACAAGCACTCCAAGAGATTACTGAGTTGTAGGGCACAATAGCTTCAAAGAGCAATTAAATATTTTTACTCATTAAACAAAAAATAAATAAGCGAGCGCGCGCCGGTCGCGTGCTGAGCGTGCAACACGTGCACGACGCGCGACCGCTGCTGAGGCGCGTGCCTGCGCTCACGATGAATCATAGATTTTATAGTTTTTTTGAAAATGGAGTTGAATAATGGAGTTTCTTAAAAACTTGCCATTTAAACAACTAACTTAATTCTCAGTATAAATGTATAGAACGAAGTAATTAGTGTAAATTAATTAGTTTTCAATTAATATCCAAAGAAAATGCATTTATATACTGGACATCTTTCATAACCTATCGTCAAAAAAACCTTGAAAAAACAAAAAGAACAGGTTCCACCGAGATTTGAACTCGGATCGCTGGATTCAGAGTCCAGAGTGCTAACCATTACACCATGGAACCGTTGAGAAAGTTCGACCAAATTTTTATTCATGTTATAATGTTAATGTTAATAATATTAATTCATGTTATAATTATGTTACCGCCAATTTTATTTTATTTTACTTTACAAAAGTTACATACAAGACGACAATACATTAAAATGAATATATCAAACACCATGATGCCATTACATATACATATTACATATACATATACAGTTACATTATAAACGCTTTGGCGGTGTCGATATGGAAATATGTAATTGGAAAAAATATACATCACATACCATCACGCCTGTATTCCCCGAAGGGTTAGGCAGAGGTGTACTTAATGTACACCCACAGTTCGCCGGTATGTTTTAGGTCCCATGTAATAGGGGGCGAGCCTATTGCCATTCACCGAGCACAAATCCAGACTCCGAGCTGCTACTGAGAATTTCATAGAAAAACTCAATAACACTTTGCTCGACCTTGGGATCGAACCCAAGACCTCTAGCGTAGCAGTCGCGATTGGGACCACTAGACCAACGAGGCAGTCAGTGGAAAAAATATATTATATAATATAGGTTATAAAAATTCATTCGACAGCATGCCGTGCCATTCGACACTTGTGATTGAATTATCCCAATCAAATCGATTATGACAATCAGTTATCATCGATCATCAACTTTGACAGACATCGAATAGGAAGAGTTGAACGATTGGTGCCAATTGTTAAGTTACTTATCAATTATATTTTCATTAAATTATCTACGTACATAAGTACTTCAAGCTTTAAATATTCGAATATATATCCGTTACTTTAAACTTTAGAAATTCATTATTAATTCAATTCCGTCTGGGTAATAAGGGGCACAAACCCAAAGACCACAATACCAACGACTTGTAGAGAGCCCATAAAAAAAAACATATTTTGTTTTCCCAATGGTCTCCACGTTACTTTAACTAAGTTATGAACTTGATGGAAGGCCTTGATGTTTTTAAAACAAGACACCTGACAATTAATGTTCGTTTTTGATTATGAGCGTAAATTATCGCATATTTTTGTAAAATTTTATTGGATCATTATTTTTAACAAACCATCTGAAATGTTTATCATATTATTGTTATTTGGGCTCCTGTCCGAACGCCACATTGAGTATATGAATTATGTGCGCAAACATTATGCATACAACATAAACGTTGGAGCTTTAATATTTATCTCGTATTGACGTATCTGCGTGGACGACGGTCGGTCTTTGAATAACAAAGTGCGACCGAAACGTTTTGATATTATAATGATGCTGTCATTTGCATATGTCCCGCGATAATAACTTTTGGTCCTAGCAAATCAAACGTTTGTTTGTGTTCGAAAAAAGGCTCGTTTTCGTTATTATTTATTGGAGGCTAGACTGGCGTAGAATTTTCAAAAATAGATTAATCGGTCATGGTCATTAAATATATAGGACTTGTGTAAGTGTTAGTTTTCTCGTGTTGAGGTCTCAGATATTATACGTAATTTTCAAAATAAACCTTTATTTCATGCTTAATAAACTAAGCCCACCGAACACAATAAAAATAAACCCAGAATCAAGACCACTAAAACCTGTTACAATGTAGCAATCATTATTATTTAATAAAGTAGATTGCATCAAACGTTCCCCTGTCATGTGATATAGGTGCTCCTGACTGACCATACCGTTTTATTGGTTAACAATTAGCTGCCGGGATGGGGCACAAGTTCTATTGTCACATCCGAATCAACAGGACTCTTATAACAACCCAACAAAGTCCATTCTAATTCACTTGATGTTATAAAATCGGGTGACCGCTCACAAAAGAATTGACCGAACGACCACATCACTGACCCTCGGTCACTTAGGCAAGTGGTCAGAGAAAACAGGAGCGACAGATACTTTTAGTAGGAAGCTTTCAAAGTTTTGTGTATTGTTTGCGCAAAATACACTCAGAAATTTAATTAAAACACAATCTTGTTGGTCAGCTTTATACAAACATTAATCAAAAAGAACAACAGACTTTTCTATGGAACAATATTAATTTACTTTCAATATGACAAAGCCCTATGAAACAACAGCAGCAGAAAAGACAAGCTTCTCTAAGCACCTAAGCCTATATGATTCCTGCTATTTAATTGTAAAGCTTTATAGCAATCAATGAAAAATGCATAATCATAACTGTAGTCGTAAATATACCAGTTGGTAACCAAACAATAAATCAGACACGCAATAAAAATATGCATTGGTGGAATCAACGAAATTTATAACAGCCAACAAGTCGTAAATTTATAATCAGATTAATTGGAATAGGATCGGTTTAATCGAATCATACGGTTATTCGATGAATGGGAGCTAATGATCGAGCGTGCGTCATGCATTATGCCAACCGCCCCATCACTATAATCGCGGTTCTAATTTCAAAATTTTTAATTATGCTTTCTACTCAAGCCAGCTTTTCAATAATAAGTTTATAAATTCTTAGATTGATTTCCTATTACAGCTTTAACAAAGACGAGTATCCATAGATATGTAAATGCCAACTTTCACCACAAAACACAATTCATTCAACAAAATTCACACCCCTGTACATCGGCGGGTCGTGTATATTAAGGGTCAAGAAACATTAATACTTATACCTACTTGCTCGTACGTACTAAGGTCTTTGATCTCTTAATCCATGCGTCATCCATCACATTAATAAAATCTTCTATTGTTCAATCAACAATGAGGTGTTTACTTATGTGTTGTAGCGAAACAAAGAAGGTCCTTCTTATTTTAATTGATAGATAGGTACGTAGGTATGTACCTATAATAATTATTGGCAGATCTCTTTTCATACTGATGCAACATAAACCTATTAGTGTGCGTGACACTTCTCCAACAATAAATAGAATACACTATATTCATTGTGAAAAATCATTAATAAAATACAAAAATTTTGATCCAAATTCATAAATTCTTAGCACAGACGGTCTGGTGGACGAAAGCGAGGGTGCTTAACATAAGGTCAATGAGGTCCGATTCTAAGGTTTCGAAGGTTCGATTTCCAAGATCAAGTAAAGCATTCTCTATAAGGAAATTCTCAGTAGCAACACAGTGTTCAGTAAATGGCAACAAGTTGATAATAAGGTGAAGTGAATTCTGACCTGCCTAGAGGTCAGAATTCACTTGTTGACTCAAGATCAACCACTTTTAGATTTTTTCTATTTCGTTATCTATTTTACATGTAGGTACCTAGGACCCTAGGTTGCAAGAACCTTTTTTTTGTTCTCGGTGCTGAAAATGCTTTATGCACTACCTACCGCTCAGGGAAGAGCGATGGGGTGTGTCGGACTCCGCTCTGAAAAGAGCGATCTACCGACTAAAACCAACCTCGGCGTTTCGAGTCACCACTTTACTGCCGGGGCTACGGGAGCACTTTAGCATTCATCTCAGAAGGTTGCAAGAACCTGGCCCAAGCATTCGCGGGCTCCTTACCTAACTACCTTGTTTGTAGCAAGCCCCTCAGGCCAGGCCCGTGGGAAACCCACGCAGGCTAGGGCCCAGACTGACAAACGCCAACTCGACTCTATGGCCAACTCGATCGCGTTTGCTGCTGAATGTATCTTTAATCATCAAGCTTAGCGTAAGGGTAAGCAGTTACGAAAGTTCTTTAACATTTTATTTGTCAACGAAATAAAAGTAACCCTATGCAAATGTACGTCCGTCATAATGATTGTTGACAACCGTAGAAAAGCTTTCAAATGGTTTTAATTGCTCTTACATTTTGATTGTGCTCATGACGACTGATGACATCTATTACAAATTGAAATTAATACTGTTTTTAATTCATTGCTGTAAAATTTATTGTATTCTGTATATTTTGTGGTCATCTCTTCTGTGTTTTGTATATTTTTATATAACAAATAAATCTATTCAAATCACTACTCACTCATCTATTGATTATAGATATGTCACTAGGTGAGTACCAACTGCCTGTTCTCATTATTTTTTCGTAATAACCGTATCATTGAATCATATGTAAATATCCTATGTACCAGAATGAAAGAATAGAAGGGAAAGTACCTTTTTTTTATGGCATAACTCGGCAAACGAGCAGGCGTGCTACCTGATGGGAAGTAGTCATCGCCGCCCATGGACATTTGCAAATCCAAAGGAGTTGCAGATGCGTTACAGAGCCTATTTAAGGAAAAGGGAGGGGAAGGAGAAAATGAGAAGGAAGGGGACTGAGGGAGAAATTGGGCCTCCGGCGCTCCACACTCACCGTACGAAACGCAACAGTATGCATACTGGTACTTGACGTCAATATACTGTGGGAGGGTAGTACTTCCCCGGTCGTGCGACCCATTCATGCTGGCATGTAGACATGCCAGCAGGCACTACTACTACTAGAAACCTACCTACTCTAAAATTGAAGATAGCAATTAAAGAAATGGTTTTTGTTTTCATTTATAGGGGACTTCTAATACCATGCAGATTTTCTTCAAATATAAAATATTTGCTTTTGTTTTTCAATATTTCAGCTACGTATTTTGGTAGGTACTTTTCCTGTATATATTGTTGTATATTCGTTTGGTTTACCCCTATTTAGTAAGTATTATAATATCTATGGGAAAAAGGCGTGACTGTTTGCATGTTTGTACCTATATAATATCTATGAACCTTTATAGGTATGTAAATTATCATCATTCCGAGAATCTTACGGCACCAAAGTGATTCCTAGAATTAAAAAATACGACCCATTATCATTATGTACTCACTAAACCCCGTGCGAAAAGAGATCAAAAATTAAAAATAAAGACTGCTAATCTGAATTTGTGAATATACCACAGGTGACATCTATATAACCTACACCCAAGTCAAAAGCTCTATTAGCTTGAATACCAGTATATGAATAAAGATGGCGCTATGCACGATGACGTGACGGTATCGCAAAGCGAAAGGAGATATTGCTTTTATTTATTAGATACGACATACAATAATTTTATTTATATTAAATTTTTGGATTCCTACAAAGAATAACTAACTCATCTATTGATGAGTGAGATATTCTTTATTCTGAGTTATTTGAACCGACGAACTAAAAATTTAATTATAAATTACGTTCCGATTAATTTGACATGACAAGACACAAACTTGGTTACTCAGGCCGCGTTCCACTTAGCGATCACAACGATCAAAACGCTTCTTTAGCCGTTCCACATGGCGACCGGTTGTTGTGGTCGCGGCGAAAACGTCACTCTGACTCATGACATCATGACTCAAATGGTGGGTCGAAGTGATCGTTGAGAAAATCCTAAACTCCGTTGTCGTGAGCGTGATCGTTGTGATCGCCAAGTGGAACGCAGCCTCAGTGAATTATTGACATTTATTATTTGTCAATTTGACATTGACATTTCATTCATTGATTCGGGATTCGCTTGGGTGTAGCAGAGACGAGCGCGTAAATACGGACTGCTCAAAATAGTTATTGATTTTCGTAAACAAAATTTAAATGCAGTGAGATTGGTGTTATATGCATAAGTGTACTTTCGTGTCTCGATGTCAACGCAGTCCAAAACAATGCCGATGCTAGACCTTAAAATGTACGTGCGGGTTGTAGCTGCTGTATTTTCTGTAAGTAAATATTGGGTTTTTTCGTAAAATACGCCGAAATATTCAATATCTCAACCAAATACTACTTAAACAATATAAATGAGCAACACGACTCGTAAGTACCTACTTACAATTTGTTTTGAATAAGTAATTTATACTTACCCACATTTGAATAAAAACCTTGGTACCCAGAAGTAATAAATTTATTTCAATTACTATTCATTGTTTTAATAAACTAATCTTCATTATAAATGAAGAACAGGATGTGTTCAATTATCTGTCTGCGGTAATGTCTTATTCATTTTGAACAATGACTAAAACTAATATTAGTTCATTATCATTGTAATAACACGACAGATGCATCTTTATTTACCTATCATCTACCAGTGCTGACAATGAGTATCATTAGTTTATTAGGTGCTAAGATAATAATGAGATCATTTGTATTTTATTGTATTCCATATCTGTTTCTTAGTCTTTATATCATAAAACTACTGCTGAGCCTCCGTTTGCTTATGCAACTTTTTGAAAAAGTGTAGTTCTTAATGTCAGTGACCCTTCTTGCTCTCTTGTCAGAGGCCCCAAACTTAATCTACCCTTCATTTTGTAATAGGATTGAGAAGGACCTATTTCAATATGCACTTGAATTGTGCATGTGCATATTAATAATTAATTATCACACTTAAATGGTGAAGGAAAACATCATGAGGAAACCTGCATTCCTGATAGATTTTCTTGATGGTGTGTGATGTCTGCAAACCCGCAGTAGGCTAGCATGGTGGACTATAGCCTATTCCCTCTCATTCTGAGAGGAGACCTGTGCCC
Organism: Subacronicta megacephala; assembly: GCA_958496365.1. NCBI lineage: Eukaryota > Metazoa > Arthropoda > Insecta > Lepidoptera > Noctuidae > Subacronicta > Subacronicta megacephala. The sequence continues at coordinate 17,284,565 of OY292514.1, forward strand.
AGCAGTGGGACAATGTAATGGGTTGATGATGAACCATGATTAATATAGATAGATATTGTTTCTTGACAAATGTAGATTTGGTATTTATTGTCCATGAAAATAGGACACCTACTTAAATGGATGAAAGGACTTAATCCTAATATTCAAAGACAAAACTGATTTTCTGGACAAATGTAGCCCTTTACAATTGTGATTATTATCACCATAATTTATCATAAAAGCAGCTGGAACATTAAAGAATAACATGAACCTTTTAAAAAACAGGAACATACAAATAAAATACATAACTAGCTAATTAAATTATACAAAACTACACACAGAGGAATTGAGAATCTCTTCCTTTTTGAAGTTGGTTGAAAATAGTGTTTTTAATATCATCATCTATGTGGAATAATATCAATGTGGAAGAGAAATTCGACATCATAGGCAGTGGTCTTGGTAGCTTAGTTGGTAAAGCGCCTGGTGTACTTAACCAGAAAGACGCAGGTTCAAACCCTGTCTGAGATCGAATTTTTCTTTCACTAGAAATTTTCTTTAATTAGAAAATTCATATCTTTGTGATCATTATCTATTTCAGTATCCAACATTGACCAGCCTTGTTGTTTTACAGATATCCTCAGCAACAGCATTTGTGTTGGCACTGCTCCGCCTCCTCAACCCAGATCTATTTTACCTAGATCCCCTAGAAGGAAGTGATATAGGTAATTCTTTAGGTATACTATATACTTTTGTACTAAGATTGCTGATGCATGACATAATAATAATTCATCGCATATTATGTTGCTGCTTTGTTTGTCCTGCAATGTGTTTAGTGCACTAGCAACCCCACAGGTATGTGAAGGATTTCTTTTAGATATTAATGGCCCTATACCTCATTATTTGATGATCAACTATTTTTTTTTTATTTACCCAATGTGTTGTATAAATCAATTAATTTTAATTGCTGCTTGCAAAAAAATGCTTTAACCACAAAACATGCCTGAAACTTTTTCTAATTATTACATCACCTGCAAAACATTCACCAGTCTCCCTTCCACAGGTATCCACTATTTTATATCAGGTCTGATGATTGTGACCAGTGGTATAGGCTTCCTGAACAGTTGTGTGGTGATGAACCGCAGCGCCAGTCAAAATACGGGTCGCAATATCACCACTTGGTTACTGCTGGATTCTCTGTTTGAGACTACACGCGTGATCTACGTGTTTGTATGTGAAATTGTGCTGAAAGGGAAAGGTCCGATACAGTTGTATGAGCTGCTGATCAGCGCTGCACAGTACTGTGAGTATTAATAATCAGCCTCTTCTGATGTCATGAATTAACATATTTCAAATCCATTAAATAGTTCAGTCGCCTGTTTGCAGGAAATGTTTCAATTGATTGCGCAATTTAAATAATTATTCGAATAATGTCACTTCCTACATAGTTGATGAGACAAAAATATTCAAATAAAGAATATTTTCGGGAATATCTAGATATCTGTAGCAAAAAGTTTGGCGCGCCTATTCAGCCGACACCCTACTGCAGAGGTCGTGCTCTTTATGCTACAAAAGATTACCACCCGTTAAAGGTCATATCTACCATCGGCAACCAGGTCAAGGTTTACAGTAAATTAGTAAGACACCATAGAGGAATATTAGGGGCGTTGCGCACATTTTAACGTGTGATTTTATTTGATTATTGTTGCTCCTTCAGACGTAGATATACTATTATGAAGCAATAAATCATAGCATTCAGTTATAAAAAAACTGTAATTTGTGGTTATAGAAACAAAAGCTTCGTGTATAAACGAATATTAATGCCCAGATATTAATACGGATGTTACTGCGGGTGTTAAGGCAACAATATAGTAGTATTAGTAGTGCCTGCTGGCATGTCTAATTGCCAGCATGAATGGATCGCACGAACGGGGAAGTACTACCCTCCCACAGAATATCGACGTCAAGTAGCATACTGTTGCGTTTCGTACGGTGAGTGTGGAGCGCCGGAGGCCCAATTTCTCCCTCAGTCCCCTTCCTTCTCCTTTCATCGTTCATAGTATTTCTGCAATTTATTTAATAACATATTTTTCTTTTCCAGTGCTAGACAGCTTTCTTTACTGTCAAATGATACTGCGGCACTAGTATACGGCGAATATTGGAATTATCAGTCATTATAATTGTCGCCATCGAAAGGATGTACTCGCCCGCCGTCTAGGCTGATCATCAAGCATGCGTTTACTTTACAAGAATTTATATAATCTTGTAAAAAGATTAAATGCATTTAAAAGGGGAAGGTGGCTTTCCCTTGTGTTTAAAGCGTCAGTTTTTGTTTATTATATAGCAAGTCGGCATTGTTCGGACGTTTGCTTCGAGCAAAATTATAGAGTTTTACACCAATATTTGGATTTCTGCTATAGCACTAAGTAATGCTGACGTAGATGTATTATCAAATTTATAATTAAACACTGTAGCTGTGATTGTCGGATATAACGAATTAAATCGATATATGTTTTTTAGTTTTAAACTAAAGATCTTATTGGCAAGTAAGAATTTATGCTTTTAAAACTCATACTCCAAAAATATATAAATATTTCATTTTAATGTCATATACAATACATTGTTTTGTTTTTACTAGTTAACTCTTAGAGCAGGTTTTTATATCAGAGACAATAACTGTAACATTATATCAAAAAGTAAGTGTATCTGAAGATTGTATACATACACACAGGAGTCCTTGCCTTGCCCATCTGTGTATTCCTGTTATTTTCTTTATCGAGTTTAGATGTAAGTTTCTAGAGCAGTCTAGTTATTACCTAGTTATAAGTGTAGGTGAAAATTAGTCAGATGCGGACCGAAGTCAATCATAAATACAGTAGGAGCTTAGTGAATTGTGCCTGCCTTCGTAAATCGAAATAAAATACTACCAACCTAGATGAAAAAAGGACTAATGGGCGAGTCCCACAAACAGCTAACATAAGTATGTAAAGGTAATTCATTCATAAAATTGTGAGCAATTTTGTAAAGTCAGCATTATCATCGTAGACACACATCATAGACTGCGTCATGAAAATGCACTTTTTATGATGGTTAATGTGTGGCTGATCGGTGGTAGATCACATCCGTTTCTACAGAGAGTATTTGCCTTAACTTCGAGGTAGTAACATAAAGTGGATAATACCTACCTCCTCTAATTAAAATGTTAATTATTCCGGGATTTAAAATTGACGAATTATTTATTGTATTTCATTTATAATTTGATAGATAGATTTGAAAAAACATATTTCAAATTTTTTTAAGGATTCCGTACTAAAATTGTGTCAAATTCAAGTGCATGTAATGTGATGTCGTAATATTTGTGATGATTTGTAAATTGTAAAGTCCAATAAATATGACATATTTTTTTTAAATCTCGGGTTTAAAACGTCATTATAGTTATTCCGGGATTTTAGAAGAGGTATGATCTACTCTATGTTAATATCATCAAAGTTTTTACTCCAACTATTCTCTAATGACAGAAGTATCCATAGTATAGAGTATTAAAGGAAACCAAATAAAAAAACCTAAAAACCATTTTTTTATGGCACCGTAATTTAATGTTTAATAACTTTTATGGGTAGTATATTTAATATTGGTGATACTGAAGAGAGAGAGCGCCATATTGCTCCATCGCGTGATCCGCGTCTGTACTTTCTTCCCACCGATTTTTTATTATTACATTCCTGCACTGAAATCAACAAGTATTATTGTAACTTTTACGCCTAATTTTCTCTTTTTTTACATAATTAAGATCTTGTATATTTTGATCTGTGATTTATCGGTTGTTATCTTAGTTTTTTTATTTATGCAAAAAAGCAATTTTTTGTAAGTCGTCAAGGACTGATTTTTTAAAAGAAAGAATCTAAAAAACTAGTCAAAAGTGTTAAGAAATTAAAACTGTTAATTTGTTTTCGAGATTTTAAAGTTGTGTGATTTTTCAGTGGTTAAATAAGTAACCGTATTTTTAAAGATGTGTATAATTGTATAGATACGGAGTCTTGACCGATTGTAACTTCGTTGAACGAAAAATAAAATATTTTTTTTTTATAATGAAATCTTTTTTATTTCAGTGAGTTGTCTGTCCAAAAATATAATGCGTACGCAGCTATTCAACACTTGTCAACAGGCTACTGAATTACAAAGTGCACTTCCATCATACTCTACAACAAACTATATTACAAGGCATTAGGCCGGCCACATACCGCGTGACACGTGCACAACAAACCAGTAGACTAACAAATAATATTAGTTCGGACTTATCGACATTGTAGATCCTATATATCACACATGCACTAGAAAATATAAATACATTGGCGAACCTAAACTTACGCGTAAATTAACTCTACTATTCTTGGTTATAATCTAGCTTGTCAGACGGCACCATCAACGCAAGTATTTGTATTTTCTAGAGCATTTACCAAATAAAAATATATAGCTATTTTCAGAAACTACTGAGAAAATGTCAAACATTTGACCATATTAAAGTTGCGATGTTCGCGATATGTGTAGTCGGCCTTATATTACAAAACACACGCTGAACGTATTCAAAGCGTCAAACTTGTCCAACAACAAACTTACTAGAACGCTCAACGAAACACTCGTCAACAACACTATATTGTTTGTTCGATACTGCACCTTGCTGGGAATAATTAAACGTTCATTATTGCTTGTTGCAATTTATATAAAACAAAAAATACTTTAAAGTAACTAAAACTTTTCTCCCATATTCTTCTATTAACATTAAGTAAAGCTATAACATTTAAGCAAGTATATGGCTGTACTAAAAAATCAGTAAATAATCAGCACAGGGATTGCAATGACAAAAAAAAACTGACGTTAAAATCATTTCCAACAAGGCAACACCTTTATCTGTATGTCAATATTAACATTACATCAACACAAATGAATATTGCTTTTTGTCATTCACATTTCAGCCTAATGTATAACCTACATTTGTAGTTATAATACTTAAACTTAAATATATATAACTTCCTCAAAAATTAGGTTGATTACAATATTAATTTCCCAAAAATTTTAGTAAAAATCATGTGAAAAGTTCATAAATATTTTGAACTGAATATACGAAGCATGTGACCGCGGTCCAAGCTAATTTTGTAATAATGTTTCATATAATTTTACCCTGTACTTTTTACAAAGACGAAAATATTTTTTTCCAATTATTTGACTATAGGCCGGTTTTTTTGAGCCAAATCAACAAGCTCTTGTTGGGAAATTACAAATTTTTCATCAATGAAATATAATGTATGCAGTTTTACATTATATTATTATTCTCAGTAAAATGTTCATTTATAATTTTGTTTATTTGTTATTCTCTGTATTATACTGAAAGCAGAATATTAATTATAGCCTTTGAAAATTCATATTATCGGTTAAAACAATAACTCAATAACGAAAAAATATCGCTAAAGCTGACATTTGAATTACAACTTGTCTTTAGACTATAAAAACATTTACAAATGGCATTTAACGAAAAAAATAAAGGGTAATTATGTTAAAACTTTTTCTTGGTGATATGCGCCAAGTAACGTAACGGCTGTAGTTTTTAACAGCTACAAACGAGCGCATGTACAAGCATCGCAGTTTTCCCTGCGGATCTTTCCTATCCACATAAAAATTGTTATTGCACTGCCTCATGTCCATATTTTCTACAAAGAATTTGACGTCTTAATTTAATATTTTTTTTCATGAATTTGTTAACAAAAAAGTTCATTCCATTATCCCCTTTCAAAAAATGAAAGGACTAAATCTAATCAGCTCAAAATATACATGAGTAAACATTTTAAATTATAAGAAATTTTAAGTCCGTAAATGTCGCAAAAAAGCCCGTTTTCAGATATTTTGGTTTTGTAGTATTGCAGATAGGATATCAAAATATTAAACTTTGAACTGAAAACAGACATAAGCAATCAAGTTAATTACCCATTTTTCCCAAACATTATGCAGATTTATTTTAATTCAATGGCACAAAAATATACAAGCTGTTACGGAAAGGGTATATACATATCAAGTGCACGGCTTCTTTGGATCATAATAAACTATATTGCAAAGGTTTTTAAATCCTATATCTGCATGTTAGGAAGATATGAGGAATGAAACCAAAAACCCAAACATTTCAACTTGAAATTTACACATCACTAGCAACCAAGTCAGCTGATCGGTGTAAGTAGGTCACTCACGATACATTCACCTGTGAAAACAAACCTCTTATGCTCTTACTCCTGGTATTTTTGGATAATGGGTTCTGGATATTTTATTTTGTTACTCACTTTTTCTGACAAAAACTGATTATGTTTGTGAACAAGCTAAAATACAAATCCTTTAAAAATTAACAAATCATCAATCAATCATCAGTAAATCATTTGTTAGCTTGAAAATGATATTGAATTTAGGTAGGTACTTTATGAAGGGATTAGTAGGGACTAGTAAATAATACTTAGTTACCTATCTACGTAAAACAATCTAATAACAAACATAACGGAGTATGTAATGTGTGAATCTACGTAATTATTGAAATTAAACCACAGACACAGAATTTGAGTATCCAACATGTCTTTTTTATGTTCGTTGACATACATAGGTACTCTACCAGAAATTAATTGCTTAGGTAAATACTGCGAAAGAACCTAATGGAACCTAGAACAGAAAAAGGATTTCGTAACATAATTTATTTTCAAATGAATCCTAAATAACTTTCCTCCTCAACTTATGTGTGTCCTGGTACAAAAATAATGCTAAAGGGTTCTGTGTTTAGTTTAAATTAAATAATTAAAAAACTAGGATTGTTTGTAAACAAGTTCAAATGCAAATGCTTGTTTGCAGCTTGGAAAATTATTTTAAAACTTAGGCTGTAGGTAATAATAATAATACTTAAAGAAAAGTAACAAGAATTACGGAGTAGGTACCTAGTTCACGGCTTTCGGTGAACGTGTAAATGTAGGTGCCTAATAATTATGCACATAGCAACTTTCTGCCACATTTTTTTACCTCACAATAACAACAAAACGGGATATAGGATAACGATACGAACGATCCGTTTAATGTTGATTTTTTTATTACCGTCGTAAGTAACTAACTAAAAGATTATGCAATTAGAAAAATGTTACAGAAAAAATATTTTGTAACATAATTTATTCAAAATGAACCCTAAATAACTTTACTCTATGCAACTTATGTGTCTCCTGGTAGAAATAAAATGACAGTGTGCATTGGGTTCCGCTTTTATTTAAATAGGTAGGATTTTAAAATTAAATTATGTTGGTAGTTTTTGCCATTCCAACACGCACACGGCTAAACAACTCGCAGAAGGCCAGCGTGATGAACTAACCCTTAACCTTCTCATTCTGAGAAGAGGTCCGTGCCCAGCTGTGGGACAGTAATGAGTTGATAATTATGATGATAACAACACTAAATTACAACCGAAAACATTTAAAACGTATCAGAAGTTTACATTTTGTCGGCGGGGCCATTTGACTGAGACATGGGTTGGTGGTGAGTCTTTATTGTTTAATAAAACACAATAAAAAAATAGGCCGCAAAAATGTATTAAACTATGGAAATAAATTGTTAAAAGTACTAGGACCTCATGAGTAACGAGAGTTGTTCGGACAGCATTTGCGAACAATAATAACTGAACCCTAATTTCATCGGGGGTTACACACACAATGATATTAAGGGTAAATGAGCCAGTTGCAGGTAAATAGTCATAGTCGTAGTGATAGTCTTAGCTGGTAGCCTTCAATAAATAAATAAATCGAATAAATACTCAACTTATCTGTCGCTATTTTGATTAATCAATACTTACAAATTAAGACTATGTACTTATGTAGGTACCACCCCCACAGTCCACATCAAATTATCTTATCGGTTTCGTTTGTCAACTCAGCTCATAGGTTTTATTAATTAACTGATGCCCTGGTCTAACTCTTCTTTAATCGGTGTGCTTCAATGTATTCAATTTATCACAGTTTTCTTGAAATTATTATTAGGTAGCTGGGGGGAAAAGCGATACTGCGCGGTGCTACGATTACTGGATGCAAAAGGCGAGAAACCGTGTGTTGTTTGTGGCGCAACTTGAGAGAGGCCTATGTCCAGCAGTGGACTGCGATAGGCTGACTTGATTAGTAAATTAAATTTGACAAAAAATCGAAAATAAATTCAAAATGTACAATAATAATTGGGCCAGCTACCCTATTACTAGGATAGTAGAAGAATAGAAGTTTTATTTTTCGGTTCTTCCGGAGTTTCGTCAGTTGTTTAATAATACTCGTGTGCTTCGGTCGCTCCCTCTATCCGATTCAGTGTACCTAGTTGTGATTTCGTGATTGTTAAAAAATGTCGTTCAGTAATAGTGAATATTACGAGATGATGATGTGTGTCGGAGCAGTGGACGGTAGTCTGCGAGCCGCCCGAGAGTTGTATCGTCACCGATTCATCCAGAATAGACCAGATGCTGAGCGTCGGCAGCTGCCTTCGTTGGCATGTTTCAGTCGGATGACACATCGTCTGTACCAAACCGGGTCCTTCCACGCATCTGCTTCGGAAGGTCGTCCAAGCAGAAGCGATCCAGACTTTGAAGAAGCCGTACTGGAGCATTTCCAAAATAATCCACGCACTAGCACACGTCGTGCTGCATTAGCGCTGGGTGCCTCCAACCATATTAAAGTATGGCGAGTGCTGAACAATGACGGCCAGCATCCATACCACTTTCGTCGCACCCAAGAACTGACACCGGCAGATTTTTTGCCTCGCGTGACCTTCTGCGAGTGGTATCGAAGCCAGATGGAAGCTTCACCAAGTTTCGGTTCAAAAGTGCTATGGACCGATGAAGCATCATTCACGAGAGCAGGGATAAGTAATATCCATAATGAACATGTTTGGTCTCACACGAATCCACATGCTTCGACAGAGTCGTCCTTCCAACACCAATGGCGACTAAACGTGTGGGCTGGTATCATCGGAGATGTTGTCGTAGGACCAGTTTTCTTTCCGCAAAGTTTAAATGGCCAAAATTATTTAAACTTTCTGGTTAATGAATTAGACGATGTACTCACTGTGCTACCCGTATCAAGTTACGTGGATCTCGTGATGGATAACAATATGGTATTCCAACACGACGGTGCACCGGCACACTTTGCACGTGATGTACGCGCGTACTTGGACGTGCGTTTCCCTCGATGGATCGGGCGCGGTAGCAGGAGCGTGGCTTGGCCTCCGCGGTCCCCAGACCTAACTCCGTTAGATTTTTTTTTGTGGGGATACATTAAAAACGTAGTGTATGCAGTGCAGTGTGATACAGTGCAAGAAATGCAAGTGCGGATCGAGGCCGCCTTTAGGACAGTAACACCTGACATGCTGCGAAATGTTCAGTTGTCCATGAACAAGCGCGCGGCCTTGTGCATACAATACCAAGGGCACCACATCGAACCCCATCTTTAAAAATGTAAGTTAATTTGCTAAATTAAGCATGGCTCTTAGATTTTATTGTTTACGTAATAAGGGATTAAAACAAGCTTAGTAGCTACCTACCTAAACCTTGGTGTGAATTTTTATGTACTTTTTTATTAACTTATTATTATTATTAACTATTCCGACCCAAATAGTTGTTGCTCCACTGCAAGTCGACCAGCAGTCGGCAGCGTGGAGCCTTATTTCACTGCCATCCTTTGCTGGGCAAGAGTGTACCATCGTAGACCGCACCATCACTTAACATCAGGTCAGGTGGCGGTCAAACGCAAGCCCATTCCTTAATAAAAATAAAAAAACTTTTTTACGTCAGTTTTTTTAGTTAAATTCGTAGGTTATTCTGGGTCCATATTAACGTGTATGTAAACCGTAAATAAGTAAATTACGTATTGCATTATTAGTTTTAAACCAAGGAGTACCTAAATGCCTAAAGTATTTACAATTGCGCACACGCGCTCGCTTTGTCGGCTCGTGTGATCCTTTCAGCCCGCGCCGACACAGGGCGGCGCGGCGGCACACTACCTACAGCGTGTACTAGGCGCACAGATCGCGAAAGAGATTTAACTTCAATATTAGGAAATGACGTGAAAAGTTAATGACCCTCGTAGTGCAGGACACGTTTGTTATGGTTTGATTTCAATAAACTTACGAAACCAAAAGTTTGGTATGAATTCCTTGAGTAATTTATTTTGCGTGGAAACTTTGCATAGAGAATCTATACCTGATGTAATCATCACCCCTTTTGGATGAATATGGTCTTTCCGTAACACGTTGTATAGCCGATATTTTTTTAAATTTATTGACAAAAGTTATACATTTCTAATTTACAACTATTGCTTGGAGTACGAAAATACTATTATTTCTTTATTTATAATTAATGGCACTTCTAAATCTTTTTTATTTTAAAAATTTCAAATCGATGATGTTGTTCTTTATAATTCGCAAGATACTCTATATTATATGGCAGAAGAGACATTTTTACATGAAAACAGCTATCTATATCCAGCTCAAATAATCACTCGTTATCACTAATAAGTATTTCATAATATTTGCTAATTATTTTACATTATGACAATGTAGAAATGCATTAAATCTTGTGAGAATAGAGTAAATATCCTTACAGGATGATACTTTGCTACCAATCTGACTACCATACAGAATACCGAAAATATATGGGAGTGGAACTCAGAACGACCAGTATAACACATACCAGGTAATATTTAACTAAGTATGGAAATGTTAAACGCTATGTCGTCGTCCATTCTCAGGTCGAATTTGGTATTTTTCTCAATTATTAATTGACCGTGTTATTACATGAAGACCGCACTTTTTAAAATGTATATCTATCTTTAAAAATATAACGCACAACAACTTGACATTGTAAAAGCTAAGAAAATGAGGCTTCACATCGCGTTAACTGCATTTTCATACTTAGCTACTTCTTCCACTTGAAAGTTAATTGAATTCGCCATGTAACTTGTATTTATAATTATTTTTCAATAAATTCATCTCACAACCCACTACAAAGTCGTAAAAAATGTACAAATTGAGTGAATATATCTAATTACAATATATACGTACATATAATACAGTATGCGAGATACATCTGAGATCTAACACATAAGGAACTTAATAATAACCGTTTGAACGCAATACACCAAACAAAACAGTTCACGTGAAATTATTTGTTACACATTACAGTAATATCTACAAATAATATTGTCATGAATTTTAATACAGTATTCTACAAGGCGGATGTGTATTTTCTTTCTCTTAAAACAATGTAATACCATCCCATTTTACCCCCTAATTAATTTTTCTCCCCCTATTACATGGGCCCTAAACATACTGGCGAAATGTGGGTGTACTTACATTTGTACACCTCTGCCTAAGCTTTCGGGGAATACAGGTGTGATGGTATGATGCAATTTTATTTTCGTTTATTGAGAAGATATTGATGGCAACATTTAAAAACGTCTCCACACCCTATAGTATCAGTAGATAGTTCATCACTATAGTAACTTTCACATCACTGTCATGAAAGACTATATTCTAAAAGAAAGAAATTACACTAGATGGGCCATTACTCAAAATGCATTTGCCGTATACAGTGGCGCCATCTGTTCCGCTCCGGGGATATGTATCAGCAACCTTACGTGTCCTTAAGTTAAATTATCGCTACTTTACACTACGATAACAATCTATATTAACAAGCTAGACTAAATCTATGGGGGGCGCACACATTGCGGTCTTCCCAATGTTTTTCCATTATTTTGTGACACGCATGATATTTGGCGCAAGATTGAAGTAACGGGATTGTAACAATAAATTTGTAGGTACTGTGTGTGTATTACAAAAGTTAGCCATGATGGGTTTCAGGCCAAGGTGCCTGAATTTCCTTTAATCTAAGATTTTGTCCAATAGGAAATATGCATTGATTTTAAAAAAATATATACGATCGGTTATATCGTTTTATTACTGTTAAATAATATTCATCAACAAAAATTTAAAATGTAGTATTATTTTCATTTTTTCAAATTTCAAACTTTTGCAGGCGTTTTAAACGCGCCATAATGGCGGGCTTGGCGCGTGACGTCAAAGTCTATGACAACATAACAACAAATGTTCGTTACGAACAGAAAAAGCTCTTTTGACAGTGACATACACATAGACTACCGTCCTACTCGACTGACGCCATTGGTCAAATCGTCTGACCAATAACGCTCCGTTTCAACTGCTTTATTTTTGCACTTTTCAATAATTATTTTCACATCGAAGAAGAAATAAAATTAGGAAATATCGATAGAGACGTAATGAGGATTCAAAATAGTACCAAAAAAAATTTTACCCTCATCTGTTTCAAGTGCATATTGCCCATTCTTTCCAGGTCACATCAAAGTCATCATTTTATTTTATTTTATTTATTTCATAATAACATAACTTCAGTCTTGCGCCGAATAATCGAAGTAATAAGCACAGCGAGCTTTCCATACAATGGCACGGAATTTGGCCAATAGCAAGTAGATAATTTTTCCGAAAATATTAGGCCGGAGAGTCCTAGTAAATGCGTTAAGTGAACATTTAGGAACATTAGACAATAATTGTTGTCTTGATTTTGGCACCTTCTAATGAAAAGCACCTATATTAGTGGCACTAATCGATGGCCCTTATGAACTTTGACTGTCTGGCTAGTTTCGCAAACGTAGCAACGAAATCATGCAGTATTTCATTGTCGCAAGCGAACGAAAGAGTAGTGATGTACTCGACTTACTATTATTTGTAAGCTTACACTGGTTTTAATCGGAAATAAGAAATAATTTGTATAAATGTCATTTCTTTCGATAGCTTATAGTTCATAAAGCTTTATAAAAAATCTACGAGCCAATATTCAAAGCTGACATTTTAACTGTAAATGTACAATTTGTACACTATAGGAGACAAAAAACTACCCTATGTATTTTTATTTACGCATGTGAGCCACGTAGAGTGCCGAGTCTAGTCTTCTCAACTCTCATTCAGTTTGTTCGAAATAAGTAAGCCGATCGGAAGATGTCTGCAAGTGGTTTAGAAGTGGTAAATTTTAATAGAAAGAGTCGGTGTAAAGATAATAAGAGTCGTATATGTTTAAAATTATATTTATTTTGTTTACTAATTTCGATTTCGGAACAGCTAACTTCCGATCAGCTTACTTATTTCGAACAAACTATGTTGTAGTACTTACCATACTGCTTTAGTTGTTACAACTTGTCGCTTTCTTTCCCGCGCACGCCGTTGGTTGTCAGTGGTATTGTGTATGTTGTTCGTGTTTGTTGGCAGGTGTCGCTAGTGTCCTGGTGCTAGAAGTTCTGTTGCCGCTTGCGCTTGAGGTGTATGGCGTCGAGGATGGGCTGGCGCTTGAGGTTGTAGCGCGCGCGCAGCTGGTCGATGTCGGCCTCCATCTCCGCGTCCAGCCGCGCCATGCGACCCTCCAGCTCCGGCACCGACAGGTAGCCCAGCTACACGGACAACATTATATTATTACAATTACTACAGAAACGACATTCACCAATAAATTATGGAGTTTGGAAATCAAAGACAGTTACTAAATATATTGAGACAACAGACAATATTTTCAAAATATAATAATTACGTATAGTACTTTATCAATCAATAAACAATATTCCATTTTTTATGGGGTAGAGGGGGGCAAACGAGCAAACGGCTCGCCTGATGGTAAGCGATTACCACCGCCCATAGACAACCGCAACACAAGTGCGTTGCCGCGATAAGTTGCGTCTGGGCCTCCGGTATCCTCAGTCACTCGTCGTAACACAACATAAGCGTTGTTTAACGCTGGTTGTCTGTGAAGCCGTGGTATCACTCCGGTAATACCGGCCTATTTCTTGCCGTAGCTCCACGGTAATTTAATTTCTAACGATACTTTGAGGCTCAAATGATACGCCTGGGTTAATATACCTGTCGTTTGAACCTCAATGGATCGTATATCACACAAAAAAGCGGTTAGTGACGCACACAGTCGTTATTTGCTTGTTTTAGTTAACGTACATATCGACACCTCTAAAGTGCGCCCAAAACTTATAAAACAATGTATAATGACCAGTTTAAATTATGTAAAATATTGCAGATTTACCCTGTTTTGTATTATTATTTCCCAGTTACATATATTATTAATGTCATTGGCGAAAGGCGTCGCCTTGCGAAACATAAATTCGTATTCTACTTCTGACAAAGCGCGACTTCACCCATTTATATCATGCAATCAACTAATCGTCTGCCGCCGCCTTCTTTACAACCTTTTATCTCTATATTCATTGTAAAACAATTTACCTATACTATTAACCAAATATTAATCACACCAAATGTCTCATAGAAGCCTTGAGCCCTAAGTCTTCAAGTGATTTCAACTTATTTCACACACAGAAAACTCAATTTTTAGTCAAATAAAATTAGTAACATGAATAATATTGTATGTATCAAACGCTTGAGAGGTGTCGACACAGAGTGCGGCACTTTCCGCTTACGGTCGAGCGGGAGAGCCCGCGGGAGGGCTCGCGGGAGGACCTCGCCCTGCGGGAGGGCCCGCGGGAGGACCTCGCCCTGCGGGAGGGCCCGCGGGAGGACCACGGCCAGCGGGAGGACGCTGACCACGTGCAGTTGACTTACGAATTCGAAGTTGCCCTCTTCCACAAACGCGCGTTGGAACGCTAGCGCTGGGTTCGATTCGGACTTCGTATCGCCTTCCACGCTGCAACAGAAAACATGATCATATTTATTTATGAAACTTAATCGCAGTTTCAACCCCGAGAAAAGTGGAAGATGGTGAGAGGCCTTTGCTCAAGAGTCGGACAGTACAGGCTAATAAACAAAAAATAAAAAAATCCCAGTTTTTTAATTCAATAAATCTAGTAAGGGTGCCTGAAAACAGTTGTAGTGTTATAAGTACATATTCAATAAATTCATTGGCCAGGCACTCTAGTAAATTATATTTAAAATATGATTAAATAATTTTAATATCAATAAGAACAATACGATTAAATAATTTTAATATCAATAAGAACAATATGATTAAATAATTTTAATATTAATATCATGCCTTCTTTGGCTAAAGCTTCACTCGAAAGCTTGAGACGCGAATTATATGCGGTAATATTAGCGTACCTGATAGTATCGTCAGTGGGCAGGTGTATGTGTGAGGTGAGAGTGCCGTTGGTGGGCGCGCCGATGTTGAGGTGGTTGAGCTCCTTCTTGTCGAAGTGCTCCAGGAACAGGGGACGGTACTGGGGACGGTTACACGACAGCGGGTCTGTGTCGTGACCTGCAACGTCCAGTCAATCATTACATTATATTTATTTCTGTCAATAGATTTTAAAGACGCTTTTAAAAGTCGATGTTTTACATTTCTTTACTAGATGGCGCCGACATTTTTATCTGACGACCTCTGAGAAGAAATGCCGATACAAACTCAGAGAATCGTGTGTCTTTAAAGTCCAGCAAATACTATGATTATTAGATATGCGAGTTTTACAAGTATGTTAAGTATATCAGTGGTGATGTAGTAATATAGTACGTACGTTTCATGGTGGCGAGGTCAGCGTCGGGCTCGTTGATGACCATGGTGCCCAGGTCGGGCAGGTCGGCCAGGTCGGCCTGGTCCCCGGCCTCGGGCCCGCCCGGCCCGGGCCCGCCGCCCCGCGATGGAACCAGCGTCCCGTCGCGTTGCTTCATCGTGGCCTCCGAGTAATCCGCGCCCTGCATTACATATATATGATTACCGTGTGTCTACGCCGCATCCCCTGTATTCCCGTTACAATGGCAACATGCGGGGAGCGGTGTAAGGAGCCACACCACGCCACGACGGCCGCATCATATAAATATATAATGCGTGCACGTCTAAAATAAATTTCAATAGATGTCGCTACCGGTATTAATTTGTTAATAAACTTCACGAAAAATTCAGACAATATTAAATTACATAATTTGAAAATACATACAACATACTCGTCATTTTCCCATAAGGGTTGACAAAACCTACAAAATTTGCTACGATTCTTGTAGACTTTGTTAATTTCGTCCACAAACAAACTTATTATACACATCTCATAATATTTTATGTTTTTTAATTTTCGAAGTCTTTTTCTTTTTTCCAGTCTTCTCTTTTAGTTCTATTTTGACTAAATTTTTTGTTTAAGTTTTTTTTGTCTTTGTATGAAACCAATACACTGATTGCTGAACAATAACATAAATATACGTACCGCACCAAATGTCTTAGCGTTGTTGGTTTGATGTTGTGCGTTCCTAAACACTTGACTCTCTCTGATCTCGCGCGCCTCCGCTATCATAGTGCTCAGGATGCTTGGGTGCTTCGTGTTGCCTACATCTGATGCTAGAAATAAATTGAAAAATATAGCTCGTTTCTTTTCAGTAGCAACAAGGAATTAAGCAAGAAATAACAATAATTTTATTTTATTACTAGTTTTCTGCCCACGACTTCGCCCGCATGGTTTCTCAGCTTTTCTCTACTATAATATGCATGCATGCTACATACAAACCATCTTGTTGAATCACTCTATCTATTGCTGAAAACTGCATTAAAATCCGTTGCGTAGTTTCAAAGATCTAACCGTACAAACAGCGGGAGCATCTTTGTTTTATACTATGTAAGGATACCTATGAACTTTGAAGTAGCCTAATAATATGACCATTGGACTGCCAAGTCAAAGGTCTCGAGTTCTAATCCAAGGCACGCACGTTTTTCGTCGTGTCGAAGTCGTATTGGTTGAGGAAAACATCGTGAGGATGCATGCCTGAAAAATGGTCTTGACGATCGACGTCGGCCAATCCATAGAAAGATAGCGTGGTGGACTATAGCCTTATCCCTCTCGTTTTGAAAGAAGTCCCGTGCCCAGCAGTGGGACAATGCAATGGATTGTTGACATACCTATGAACTCGTGCGTTAACAGGAACTCGGCTGTCGCCCGCTCTTCTGGATTCTTTACAAGACACTGACTAACGAAGTCTATGAATTCTGGCGACCACTGATCGGGTTCTCTGGAACAATATAATATTTTAGACAAATTAATTTATATTACAACATTGTACATCTCCTTTGTTCTTAAATGTGTTCAGTGTGAGTCCAGTTCAGTCTAAAGAGATGGATATCATATTGTTATCATTTATCAGTATTGCGGTATTAAATTATAATTTTGGATAAATCAAAATTTATAGATATACATTAAAATTATTTTTAAAAAATACTGTGTTACGACACTTGCGATAACATTCTTTTTCTAAAAAATAACATCGTTCAATTTGTTACTGAAATTCTCAATAGTAGTTCAGAGTCTAGATTTGTGCCCGATTAATGGCAATGGGCTCGCCCCCGGTCCATACTTGGGACCTAAACATGTTGGCTAGGTTTCCCCTTAGGGGAATACAAGCGTGATGATTGTATGATGATGTTGTCGGTGCATTCATAGCTACATTAAAATTATTCAATAAAATCAGTGTGTTGCGATAAGATATCTCTTCCTGAAATCATGGTTCAATTAGTACCTGAAGGAGGGCGGTGGCTTGGTGGGTATCATGAATATCGCCCTCATGGGGTGTATGTCCCCGTAGGGCGGCTTGCCCTCGGCCATCTCCAGCGCCGTGATGCCCAGCGACCAGATGTCGGCCACGCAGTCGTACCCGATCTCCTGGATCACCTCCGGCGCCATCCAGAACGGGGTGCCTATCACTGTGTTGCGTTTCGCCATTGTGTCCTGAAGATACAGACAATAATGCTTAATTAAGGAAAGTATATTGTCGGAATTGCAGTAGTAGTGTTTCGCTGGCATGTCTACATGCTAGCATGAATTGGTCGGAACGACCGGGGAAGTACTCTATACTACCCTCCCACAAAATATCGACGTGAAGTAGCATTAATTAAGATTCCGATTCCTCCTCAGTCCCCCTCCGGATCGGCAACGCATCGCCAACTCTTTTAGTATTGTAGATGTCTATGAGCGGTGATAACCACTTACCATTAGGTGTCTCACCTGATCATTTGCCGAGTTATCCCATATAAAAAAAATATTAAAGTAAATTAATTAGCGCAGGTCAAACTTATACATCCATCTAAAATATAGGTAGGTAATTGAATAAACACAGCTATGCTTTCTAAAAAACTCTTGGCGTCTCCCTAAATTCTAAATACCAGTCAGTATCATGAACCAAACAAAAAAAATTCAGAAAATGCGACATAAAATATGAACATAGTTGTTACCGTTAACTGTCCGGCGACTCCGAAGTCAGCCAGCTTGGCATGACCCTCTGTGTTGAGCAGTATGTTCCCGGCCTTGATGTCCCGGTGTATCTTGCGCCGCCGGTGCAGGTACTCCAGCCCCTTCAGCGTGTCACACAGTATGGTCGCTATCTCGTCCTCCGACAACGTCTTCTTACGAAGCCTCATTATGTCCGATACGGAGCCGGCGCCACAGTATTCCATTACAATCTGGAATGTGAAACGATATGTCAGTCTGTTGTAACGCTCCGATGGAGTAGAATCGGTGTAGTGTTACATAAACACAGTTGTTGGTAATGGCTTCGCCTTCGGTGTAAAGTCAACTAAAGAACTTATACGTTGGATTAACTGAAAACCGTTCTTATTGGCCTCGGTCCTCGTATCGCCTGCTTGACTCACACTATTTACAACACCATATTTCGCTACGTACGAAATCACCAAAATCATCGTAAACCTATGGACTCTCTTAGATCACACTATCAGTACTTTCCTAAATAAAAGTGAAAATATGATATATTTATGGTTATCCTAAAAAACATACCGCATGGGGCTCATCGGAAAGAAAGAAAAAATAGTTCTAATTAATCTCAATAGATGACGCTTCCCGTGTTATTTACGTTCATGTAAAATTTAAAATTAGATCCCAAAATAGATGTGAGCTCTAAAATAATCCATAATTTATCCTTCTTAATTAATACGATTGTAAGTTTGTATAGCCTGTAATTGCTGGCGTTGTTTTCATTTTCTGAGTTTTATAATTAAACTAGCTTTCCGCCCGCAGCTTCGCCCGCGTGGACAAAACGTCCACGTATCCTTTCCCAAGGTCTCATCTATTTTTGTACCAAATTTCATCAAAATCGGTTCCGAGGTTGGGCTTCAAAGCGTGACTTTGTTTGGACTTCCATATGAACTTTCATCCCCACACAGGTCGAAATTTTAAAAACACTGGAACAAATTTTTACTTCTTATCAAGTGCCTAAATTCAAAGTTTCATCGTTTTATCTTCAACAATGAGAAACTCCCATACAAATATTCATCCCTTATTTCAACCCGTTCAAAACTATTTTTTACAATATAAGGTAGCCTATGTCCTTTCTCAAGCTTTAGTCTGTCCCAGTACCAAATTTCATCAAAATCGGTTGAGTGGATAAGGCGTGAAAGCGTAACAGACAGACAGACACTTTCGCATTTATAATATTAAGTAGGGAAGTAGGAATTTATAAATTTTTTTAATCATGATGATGGCGGTCAAGAGTAGGCCTCTCTTGACCGCCAGTTCACCTGATGTTAAGCTATACTGCGATCTACGATGGAGCGCGCTTGCATAGGATAAACCGATTCACTCGTGATTTAAAGACACCCAGATTATAGAAATCGACATTGATTTCTCTCCTCATTGGTAGCGCCATCTATCACCAGCATAATCAAACAGAAATTAGCCCGAGTTAGGACGTTCCCGTTTCTTTGTATGGGATGTGGAATCTGTTTATAGTATAGTAAATATTATAGTATCTGTGCTTAAGGCAACTAAATTCCATAGGAAATGGACATCCGCTAGGAGAGAGGATTTAACTAAATTCCTAGTGAATGAAGAATGAAATCAAGACAGTAGGTCAAAGTTAGTTTTCTATTATTTTCTTCTACTCTCAAATCCTACATACCTTATAATACAGGATCTAAGTAAAAGAATACCTTGTTTTTAGAATAGACGGAGCACCTTTACCTTATTTATAAAGCTCCATTCACATGCATTATAATTCTATTCCTGTGAATGACCATTCTTATCGATCGCGTCTAGCCTTGGAGTTTTCTCAATTAATTGGGCTGTCTGCCGGCCGTCTACCGCCCAATTACTACGACATTTAATATAATACAATTTGCATTAATTGCTATAAACTTTCCACGAGGTAATGATAGAATCTTTTCTTTCTTTTCTTCTATTTTGATTCGATTATTTCTCATAGGTGGGTGATAAGGCAATGTATACCGATGTTCTTTGTTTGCCAAAATTCCTGGATAGTACTAACTAAACTTTTCTAAGATAAGTTTATCTCTACAAGCACAAAAAAATAATAATAAAACAAACATCCAAACACACAGTACAAGTAACTGACATAGTACAACAGCATAGTAGCAAGAAGATGGCGTCGGTGTTATCCACTTACTAAACATATTGTGACCTCTGAATGGCTCACCCATAGGTCTGTGTTCTTGAAGTAGCTGCCGTAGTACTTGACCACGTAGGGGCTGTCGCACTGCTGCATGATGGATATCTCCTTGATGATCTCTTGGAGGTCTGTGTCCACTGGGACCTGCTTGATCGCGAGCACCTGCCCGCTTTCTTTGTGTAACGCCTGCAGCAGACATACATGCAAATTACAGATCAACTGAATGATTTGAAGGTCAATTCTTATAAGCTCGATTGGGACCCTTCTTCAACTCTTGCAGAAATCAAAATATTTAATAGTAGAAGATTTAAATTTCAGAACTACATTTATTTCCTATCTGTATAGCTCTCAGGTTGATAGGTAGTCGTAGGAAGGTCAAGATAATAATAAATCTATGCGTATGAAGTCTTCAGTCCTCTAAAATGTAACTCACAATATCTCTCCCATTTGGAACCTTTACCAAAGAAGTCTAGACTTACACTTGAATAGAACTAAGGGGATAAGTTACTAAGTAGATTGCTGTGTATTCTACAGGGTATAATTGCGTGGATATTAGCTAACTAATTTTAATGAGTAAGCTAGGTATAAGGAAATGTGAATTGCGTGCTAATATGGTCAAATGTGTAAATAAGGCTCTTTACCCAAATCAAGGTTCGCAGTAACTGAAAATAACCACTATATTATTCAAAAGGGAAATAGTACATAGTATGTACAAAATAATTACCACCAAACAACGCTAGTTTGCATGTTGTTATTTAATTTCCAGATAACATACGGGAAGATTAATAAAAGCGACATATACGAGACGATGAGCCTTAAAGATCAAGATAATGGTGTAGATCATGATCATGCAGTGATGACGCTTACACCAAACTCGTACTATTGTTTTAAAACCGCATAATCAAGTGCTAGGATGGATCAAACATTACATTCAATGGCCATTACTACTTATAAGAGCCATGGACTGTTACCTTGTATACGCTGCCATAGGACCCTTCGCCAAGCTTGCATATTATGTCGAACACCTCCTCAGGCTGCCGAGTCAGACTCTCCTCAGAGAGCTTCTTCAGCTCACTGTAACAAACAACACAACACATCATCATCAGACTCGGTATGTCATCAGGCCGCCTGGCGATCGACAAAGCAATGACTAAGAGGCTGATTCTGATCAGACAATTCGCTCTTAGGTTCCGAGTATATTCTAATTCGTGTATTTTTAACCAGACACTTCTTTTCAGTAATTACATAAATTATTACTTTCGTTTAGATTATAGTAAATAGCTGACCCCTGTCCACTTCGTTGGGCCATATAGCCTATGACACTGACAAATAACGTGGCTTTCTATTTATAAAATAATTTTCAAAATTAGTTCAGTATATCTAGAGATTACCCCCTACAACCTCGCAAACTTTACCTCTTTTTTTTATAAAAGCTTACTAGCAATGTGGGTCACACATTACTAGTAATCTTGTTAACCCCTCGTGCTAAGCTAAATGCTTGTGTTACGAGTGGGTTCACGTCGGTAGTGCAATGGGTGGGGTTAGAACCGGCAACCACATGATCGCAAGTCCGACGAGGCTACCGCCGCTTTTCTTTATAATATTAGTAAGAGTAAATTGAATTGGTTTTAAGTCGAAACCTCAAAATATACAGAATCCAAGCTTTATTTCATATCTTATTATAACTACAACCAATGTTAATACATCTAAGGGTAAAGTTCAACATATCTAAGACAGCGTGGACAAATCCCACTTATCAATCAACATAACATGAACGACGTTAATAACAAAATAAAATAAATGTAACAATCAAGTGACAGAATGCTAACGAACTTTTATCTAACATGGGTGTGGCTTGCACATGTTGTTGATGTTACCCATTATAAACTATAGTAGGAACCCGTTATATTCAACTACGCACCCGATAGCGTTGCAGCTGGTAATGCAAGACGATACAACCGTTAGGCTGTAGAACATTATCACAGAATAGTACTACATTACGCCGTTGTTTACTTGTTGTCCCAAAGGGTGTAACTGTGTAGTATGAATGTAACAACATCCGAAATGGTGCTGCCGATGCCGCAAACAATATGATTTTATGCCACAATATGAAGAAAACATTCATCCAAGGCTTAATAAAGAGAAGTATACCTATGGGAAGAAACAGAAGTTGAAAAAAATATTCCGAAAACAAGAATTTGATGACCAATTGAAATCAATTGGTCATCAGATTTCTGCTTTTTGCTTTTTTCTGTAGTTTAGAATAAAAACATAGGAAGAAAGAAAACCAATACAAAATATAACAAAACATGATCAATGAATAAAGCAATAGAAACACATAATATGTAGAAATACGCATAACATTCTGGAAAGAAACAACGCATTCTAAAGACGAAAGTAACTTGTTCGTTTATTGTTTAAAGGTCAAGACACCGTCTCAGTAATTGCCCTATAACACTCTGGTAATAAAAATAGGTTTCCTGTGAATTTTGTTATCCGTCAAAGCGAATCTACTAATAAAGGTGCATTAGGGGGTATAGGCGCAGAGATGTGGCCTCGCTTTGCATCTCCTATCGCCTTTACTATGCGATATGCGATGCAGGAGTGCTCTGAGGAATCGTTGCTGCCACTTTCTGCCATCGTTCTACGCGGCAGCAGTTCACAACGGTGCGTTTCTCTAGAAACTTTCTGCCTCGCAGGACGAAACTGTGGAATGAACTGTCGCCTGCAGTATTTCCGACCCAATACATCCTTCAAACCATCAAAGAAAAGAGCGTACCTACAACCTTTTAAAAGGCCCGCAACGCACTTGTGTCTCCTCTTCCGGTGTTATCATCAGGCGATCTGTCTGCTCGTTTGGCTACGTCTCATAAAAAAAACAGCTTAATTGTTCCTATTAACCTGAAAGCCCTACTGCATCCTCTAGATGATGATGAGTTTAAAAAAAAAACAATTTACTAGCCCCAGGCACACAGATTGACACGGGCAGTACAATTTCTAACTATTTAAAAAAAATCAACCAGAATTTGTCAATTTTTCCGCTTTAATATTCATTTAAGGATTAAGAAGAACTCTGACCTAACATAATACAATTTCCGGCAAGTATTTAATGGGCATATCAATATAATTATAGGTACAATTTAATTCAATTTAAATCGACGCTGTCATATTATTTGTAACGTGACTGCAAACGGACATGTAACTGTAAATATTTTTACATACATGACATCATGTTTACCAATCCTTCAGAGAAATCAGAAAAATTATTTCAGTTGAATGATTTAATGCCGTTATTTTTTTAGATTACGGATAATTTAGATACCGGAGGAATAGGGACCATGGGAAGTCTCAAATTGAAACAAACGATACTTTGAAAAATAAATTAGAAATGCTATAATTGCTCAACAGTTTTAAACAATGTTCTAGAGAAAAGAAGACAATATTAAGAACTATTCAAGGTTCAAGCCAAATATTACTTTACCCCAAGGTGGAATTCAAACTCTATTAATTAAGCCATATTCGCCCCGAAAAGTTATATCGTCGATATAATGCACATACAACCAAAAACTCTGCAGACTGAAGTGATTAAAACTAAAACGGGGTGCAGTACGCGACGCACGCTAATTATAATGCTTTCTGATGATTTATAGCCAATATTTATGCTGCAGACCGACATACCGGCTTTATGACGCGCCAGAATGTTGCAGCACCTGAATAGCTGGCCAATGTGAGGTGGAGGATGGAGCATCGACTGGTTTTCGAGTTATTATCTGTTAATATCCATTCATAGGTCATCTTATTTTGCCAGTGTGATATGTAATAATCGATGTATCACCAGTATCACATTTTGTAATCCTGCACTACTGACTCTACTAAGAATGTTGTTGGCTCGAGAAGCAGAGCTGAATGAAAGGTGAAGGTACCGGTTTATTTCTGATCGACGACGTAAATAGCTTCCGTTGACTTTTCCTGGTACACATATCATACCATGGCTGGAACAGTTAACTCGGGGTCTTGAATGCCATAGGTCGTTACGTACAGGAACGAATCAATGAATAGTTTGTTGTTTTCATCAACTTTAAAGTGAGTCAATCCTCGCTGTGACTTATAAACTAATCAGTGTGAGGGAAGATGGGAAGTCTTAAACGCGAACGCAATAATACTTTCCATAATAGAATTTAGAACTATAGAAAGATAATAAACGCGCGAAGTATAAACGGAACATGAATAAGTATGCCAAGTATTTACTACGGTGAGTAACACCTGATATATCCGCCGACCCCATATTCGAATACAATCGTGGTGATTCTTTACTACAGGAAGCAAATTTACATGGAGGTGACAAATTAGATTCTCAAAATAATGATTACGTACAAAACATACGTGACGATCATTATCATACTTATATCAGTTGCCACTAATGGCTTGTCGTAGTTCCATGGCATTAGTTTCAGGGTTAGGTAAAGGTGGTTAGGAAATTTGTTGTGGTAGGGCCACGCTGTTCGCAGCATGAATGGGCCGGCTCGACCGGGGAAGTACCACACTCTCGCAGAAGACCGACGTCCGAGTAGTAGCGTTTCGTTGCTGCGCTTCGTTCGGTGAGCGAGAGGGCCGGAGGCCC
Source organism: Subacronicta megacephala (assembly GCA_958496365.1). Taxonomy (NCBI): domain Eukaryota; kingdom Metazoa; phylum Arthropoda; class Insecta; order Lepidoptera; family Noctuidae; genus Subacronicta; species Subacronicta megacephala. The sequence goes on from OY292514.1 coordinate 17,309,634, forward strand.
AATTCCTCCCCCAATCCCCTTCCTTCTCCTTTTCTCCTTCCCCTCCCTTTCCCTAAATAGAATCGGCAACGCATCTGCAACTCCTTTGGTTTTGCTGATGTCCATGGGCGGCGATGACTACTTACCATCAGGTAGCTCGCCTGCTCGTTTGCCGAGTTATCCCATAAAAAAAGGGTTACGATAAAAACAGAATTTCGGCAAAAGTTAAAATCTTGTGGTCCCTTGATTGAATTACGGCTTACTACATGAAAGAAACTTATATCTAGTTCGTTGAATTAATGTCTGGTGGTTCTGTAATTCATGGCTATGAGGAAAAAATATAAACAGATACACAACGCTATACAAACTCCATATACGTCCACGTATGCTCATATTAGAATGCAGGAAAGTATTGAGGCCGTTGTTACGATACAGTCCCAAATGCCCAACGTGACTAGTAGTGCATAGTAAACTAATGGGGCTAGTCACTATGGAAGGCTTTCTTGTAATTATTCTTCCCTGGATAGTCCAGTTATTGATGTGAATCTGACCATTTTGTAAACAATAGTTACCAAAATATAAGAATTTCTTTTAATTCGGTAGTTGCAGGCATAGCTGGGGTAAAGGCCTCCTTACCCTCCTTCCAATCTTTTCAGTTTTGAGCCTTCTGTGGCCAATCCTCTCAATAAGCATCCAACTTGCCCCGCCATCTCCTGAGCCTGTCACGACGTCTAACGTTGCTAATTAAATTAAAATGTAAAATGTGCTGGCGATGTTGCAAGATTCTCATAACATTACTGACTACTTTTCATAACAAAAACTAGTTCTGGAATATTTTTGTAACTGATGATTGGGCAAACCTATTTGATATCGATTACACAATGTAAACTAATCATTCCCATCACACCAATAATATTTATACAGATGCACAAACACTGCATGTTTACAGAACATTAATTACCATGAGCGATCTCGATTACCTACAATAAAAATATCAGTCAGTTCAGTGATAAAAAACTTGGATTTCAGGCACAACAATTTAATTTGGACCCGAAGATTTGTAAACTAGACTTATACTGTAGCCTTTTCAAGTACTTTAACAATAGTTCTGACGGTAAGTTTAAAAATCCATTTCTTATCTATTTTTTTGTTTCCAAGTATGTATGTAGGATGGTCACGTTGATCACAAAGAAATGTTATGGGGTGCCTGAACTTCATATCGCAAACTTGGCATATCATAAAGGAAGTTGCCCTTGGTAAGCTGTGAAACCACTAAAGCAAGTTTGGAAATTTAGATAAGATTACTGGCTGAGTTCTTAAAGCATGAGTTAGGTTAGTTTAGTGATAACCTACGTCGGTTGTTTCAGATTAGTTTAACCAAGTTCTTAATAGGAGTAAATAGGCCTCTTTGAATTTATTTTGACGAATCTTAATAAATTATTCACATTAGATAATATATTATAGCTACTTAGCTATTATCTAATGTGAATAATTTAACTCATATTTAGAACCCGTAGCAACTACTTAGTTGCTACGGGTTCTAAATATGAATTGGATACAAAGAAATATAGAATGTGCTCAGCAAATACAATCAACCCAGACCCCTTCGTAATGATTAAGCTCAGCAAAAAGAAATTACCTCGGGTATTATTAAGTCAATGTCAAATGTTACCTAACTTTACAATACCAAAACTTATACAAAGGGAGATAACTCAACGATCAGCCTTTGTTCCATTGTTCTCAATTAACAATATTAAACCAATAATAAGTCAACACAACAGTATCGTACGTGCGATATCAAAAATTGGCTGCACGGTCCGTTTAAGGAAAACAGGTTCCGAAGCTATTCGCAAGGAACGATGATTCATGCAAATATTATTTTCCCTTATATGCAACAAGGCGAAAATAAGTTCACAATGCTGTGAATTTGTTCAAAATAACGATCTATTTGCGTACAAACACAGTGCAGACTTAGTATTTCGAGAAACACACTTTAATTGCCAGAGTAATCTGGGGGATTTAGGTTTTAGGCACAGAGAAATGTGCGTAATAAACGTTGGGTCGATACGCCGAGAGAAGTGCTTCGTTTAGTTTTAGAAGTTAACAAAACAGGGAAAGTTGCAAAAACTAAAATTTATCTAGGACTCAGGATCGTTTTGATCAATTTTCAGATAACCCGATAGTCATGATTATAGTATCTGTTTAGATGCGTCTACAGTGCATTCGCAAATGTGACCAGGGAATGTTTTCACAGTACACAGTAAATACCTAAGTAACAACAACTAAGTTTACTAAATCTGTACGAACTCGGGACTCAGTTCCAAAGGAATGTTATTGTATGGAGACGTACAATACTTGCGATGTTTATTTTTGATTCCAATAATAAGCTTGACAGGAGCGAATCGCGCAGACTGTATGGTGCTGGCTAAATTGTTTTGTACACAATCAACAGTTCGTAAACCTATGTACTTATGTCTAATGTGAATGGCACTGAACCAACTGTGTGCCAATAAAAACATTTTTTTGGTAGAATTCGATAAAATCAGTGATCTGCGATCCGGTGAACGTTTACCTGTCATCAGTCTGGTTGTCTATTTTTTTTATGTTAGTAGTATTAGGGATGTTTTGCTTCCTGGATTTTAGTAAATTCATCATTTCTATACATAGTACGCTAGTAATTAGCATGGCTGGACAGTAGTTTTTCCCCATCAAGTAGTGCGTGAAATGTGTGTATTTGTTACAACGTTGGCGCAAATAATTCTAATGCTGTGCTGTGTGAACCAATGTTAGTTACTTCATAATTGGTGTCAAAAGTCAGACACGCTCCCAATACTCACCCTTGGGGGCGGAGCATTTCGTTAGCGCTCATTCTGTCGGCACGTCGTTTCTTACAGGTGTTGCAGCTTAGAGTGGGGGCTCCCCCCTCCCATACACCGCTCTTCCAAAACACCAGTCTACCCTCACTATCCATGAGGGGCTCGCATCTTTACCATAATTGAAGAATTTTCACAAATTCACTCATGTTATCCAGTTCGAGTACGTCGTTTCTATTCTATTTTTCAATAATAACTTGCACTTATTGAAACATGTTCAATGAAGTTGCTTGATTCTAAAAACGTATTCTAAATATCAATGTGTTCACAGAATCCTGACGTAGGCACTGCTCTTTCAGTAAAAAATATCGATGTACAAACATACAAAGTACAAACACGATCGAATGTTTGTTTATCGTGTAAACAGTCACTATGGTCTCTATAAAACGGGGTTACGGCCCATGTGGTGCACACTAGATAAAGTTATCTTTTGAAATTGATCGCTGTTTAGACTCAAAACATCGGGAGTATCTAAAACTTTAGTACATTAAACTCTAGCTTTCGTCAGTGAATTCGGAGCCAAGTACACACACACTTCCCACAATTTACGTAACCAAGCAAGTCCACGGCAATCATCCAAAAGCGATCAACACGACTTTGGTCCCGAAATAAACACACGTATCCTTTCCAGGCTAAAACTGGCAAGAAGGCGGGCGACAGCGCGTCTGTTCTCTGCGACAGCTTTTACGTGACTACTGAGTACTGACTGCTTTTGATGTTATGTTCCCCAATAAGCCAACGTTCCAAGTTCAACTGATCTTGCAACGACTGGTCAGACGGGACTTAAGTGTTGTAATCTGGATTTTGCAGGAATTCATGCAACAACACTAGATGGGTACAGTTAGGTCGAAAACCAAAGACGTTTCACATGGGTAAGAAAATTAGGTCATTTGATTTATCATCGCTTTGTTTGTGCACTGGTACCTGTGAATTGAAGGGCTCATTAGCAGTTAGTTTTAATTCAGTTAACGAACTGACCCAAAGGTTTGCTAATGAGACGAGCCAAATCTGGTTCCTGCCTCACGAAGCAGATATTTAGCCATTAAATCCCATAAATGATCTAAAATGTTTTAATAATAATACAAAGTTTTCTATAAAAGTATAAAAGCATCATGAAAACTCATAAATCACATCGCAACATTAACTTTTTAAGATGTCGCGTTTGTTTGACAGGCCCGAGTCGGCCGGGTGGGCGGCTCTAGATATATAAAACCGCGTGTTGGTCTATCTATAAATAATACGGAGATCCTGCTCGTTACATCGACACTATGACCTTTTTATTGGAATACAGTTAACGTTCATTAGCCGGAATTACTTTAACATGTACTGATGTTATTATTATTGTAATTTTCTCATCAGTCTTCCTCCTTTGCTCTGTAGTTATGATAATAGGATCCCACGTTTGTCTGTCGGATTTATAATGGACAGTATGTATTTACAGAGTTCTTGAAATTTCGTTTGTCCTTTTGATTTATTGTCTATTATTTGACAACTGTGACTGGGATTAGTTGGAGCATGAAATTGTTTAAAAAGATTATTTTAATGGAGACATTGAATGCCATAAAACCACTCAAATGTGTTTTCGAGTGGACACGGAAGACCGAAGTCTAAAAGGCGTCACAAATTATTTCGAATACTCTAATTGGTATTTGCAGTATTCGCATGAAGAGTAGGCATCACATATTCATGCCAAGATGTCACCGCGTTGTATACTGCTAATGTTTGACACATTTCAATTTCCGTTAGTGATATTTTTGCGTCCGCAATTCATCGAGCAATGAACTGAAGGAAGACAGACTGTCTACCGATACAAGCCTATTACGCGGCCCTGGTTTCATTAATTAAATTGACTCCATGTTTATATCACTGGGATATATTATTATTTTTGTAACGATGGAATGGATTGAGTTTTACAGTAAAAATGGCAGCATTTAAATAATATCTAATACCCGTGTGATTTTCAGTGAAAATATAAGCGCTCACATGAAACGCGCGTAAGAACTAAGAACAGCAGTCACTTTCTCGTTGAAACGAGACAGGTCAGCCAAGATCGACGACCCAGAAACTGAACAAATAAAGCCGTTCATAATCCCGCTTTTCGATATACCCCCACGCGAATCGCCAACTATTCGCACGTGAACCAGTTTTGCAAGCGGACCAGTAAAATAAACGTTTAATGCATTTGATGAATGGCATATTTTACAGTTCAACGAGGGCTCAAAACAGAATATTGTTGCGAAAATGTTTTTATAAGATCTACAGGTTAGAAACACTAAATTGTCCTAAACCAGGGTATGATGATAATATTATGTTAACCTAACTATTTATTATCATTTCAACTTGCTTTAGAATAGAGTATGGGTAGGTACTACACTATAGTTTTCCTGTAAATATAATATGCTAATGTTCCATTTTAATATTATACAAGTAATATTAACCTCAATTTGTTGTTTTCAATCTAATTTGGCTCACAAAATTATGTTTGTTCGGATTTCCATACATTTTTTAATTAAAATACAGACGCGACGACGCCTTAATTGTTTTATGCTGATACAGTCAGACAAAGGTTAAAATAGCAACTCTTAGAATGACTGCTTCGCCAAAGAAGACGAATAACTTCAAAAAGGCTGGTTTAGTTATAAATGGAATCGGCTCACAACAATGGCTAGCAATGTAGGCTACGGAGACATCGATGTTCCTTTGCTGACTCATGGCAAGGCATTCAATTGCCCTGACTAATAACAATAGGCGGTGCCATTAATAATGCAGAATACCTGTCCGTGGTTCGGCGATCATACAGAGGTCCTTTTAATTTATCCCCATCAATATTCGTGCGGGCAAGAGATTAAAAGTTATGGTGATAGAAAGCTGGCATGTGTCGCTATTGATAAGGTAATGTACGTGGGGCGTAACGGTATGAAGAGCTTATCAGCTGATGTCTGTTTGACTTGAAGGGATTGACTTCGTGAGTTTAGTGAAATTTCATATTGTTATTTCTGTTATACCAATTTCAAATACCAAGGTGCGAAATTCTATTTACTAGTTTGGCTGTTATAATGTTCAATGAACTCTAGTTCCGCTCGATGTTGGGAAAATTACCAAGTCACAAACAATACCGTATCTAAATGAGACCCGTGTTTAAATCTAGATTTTAGTTCGTGCATAAAAACTGAAGACAATGGCAGCGGTACGCAGATTTCTCATGCATGGAAATTCTCAAGCACTACTTATTCTGCAAAAAACCTTAGGTAGGTGCTGCTATAAGAAATTGAACCTCTAGTAATTCGTGCTTCTGGTCAGTTTAACTGGTCTTCAAAGCTAACGGCGGAATGTTGTTTCGTTATTAGGTACCAGTTTCTAAATTAGTTTGATATATATAACCGTTTTTATTATATAAAGTTTCCCCGATCTCGTAACACTTTCTAGTAATAGTTAGTAGTATGATTCAAGGTTTACTTTGATGTCTGTTAAATTAAATCAATGAAGTTGTCCCTATCAATATACATTACCAAAAGGTTTGGTTATGTACAAAGCAATAAGCTAAAATATTATGTAGCAAAGTATTTCGAAGAATTTTCCATTATCATTAATATCCTCCTTGAGTAGTCTCTGGTGTAGGTGTATAACATGATGGGCAGATAATTAATTATACATTTGGTATGTCCTCATGTCATCTTTGGAATAAATCAGTGTGTATTCCATTTGGCATTTAAAAGCAGTTTTAACATATGGCGCGTTTATGTAATCGTAACTTTTGAATTTCTTTGGATTTTTTTCCAGCTTCTACTGAGCGGGAGCAATCATTTTACAAACATCACCATTGCCTCCAAAGTTTTTCGTTAGTGATATCTTACATAGGGTTTGGCATATTTCCTGGTTTGTCGTATCACATGGTTTCGCCCGAATAAACGCTTTTTCTCTCTGCTGCTTTCAATCTTTGAGACAGGAATTGAATATAGACAGAATCTAGATTATATTCTATGATCGTGTAGGATAGTATCTAAAATATAAGATTAATCGACAAAGAAAATATTACATGCACCACAACTGTTTATACTGGTTCATGAGCTAAAATACAATCGTATTCGCATAACATTAAGTAATGCAGATTTCAGAATACTCCTGCAAGTATTTGGTGGGTTGAGCGACCTCGAGCGGAGCAAAATCGAAGTGGAGCCTTTTTGGGCCCATTCATTATGTATAAAACAAAAAAGAAACAAACAGGCGGCTTATAAAACTCTGTATTTATTGTTATTGCAAACACTGGCTCGACCCTCATGTACCTACAAGCAGAGAAAGTAACTAATTAACCAGAATCTGAAAATACCTGTTTAACTTGCAGATAAGTGCAGTTGCATTACTGGACTGTTTGATTTTATAGTTTATGCCCGTTCCATGAACTTTGCATTGATTGCATTGCATCTTGCATTGAGATAAGACAAAACACCGACTTTTCCAAACTCCATCGATTGTATTTTATTAATCTGTGATAGTTTCAAATCTTGCTCTTATAGCTTGTGCACTGTACAGTTCAAGAATAGCCGGCCTAAATGCTATTACAAAGATGTTTTCGCATGTTAGAATGACTGAGTTTAATCGGCGTGATTGTGTCCTCTCCTTTTATGGCTGCTCGCGCGCATTCCGCCACTTACAGCTCAATCGGGAACGTTAAAAACCGGTCAACGGCGCATGAGGATGCTTTGTTAAATCATACTGTTTATTTTATGAATACCTAATAGGAATCATTATGATCTTTATATTGCTGGATGGGTCTTGTCGCCTAAATTCTGGATTCGTTTCTATCCACTTCAGTATGCGGATGGCATAATAAGTGAAGCGGAAGCCATAGGGCTATGTAAGGTAGAAAATTTGTGCAATAGCAAGATTTCCCCCAAACATTAATAACGCTGGTTGGATCCATCCCTTATACTTTCTTCTTCTTCTTCGAAGTGCCTCTCCAATTACTGGAGGTTGGCCGTTAGTTCGGAAAACTTCAGTCTGTCAGTCCTTATACTTTAGTAACATTAAAATCTACGAATGAAATACTACTACGTATATAGGCCATAAATTATTCTGTTAGGTACGTATCGAGGGATCACTCGCGCGGTAGTTATATTGAAGACCTTTGGCATTCGTCCGTACCGACGGAAGTGCGTCTGTCGCTATGTGTAGATAAAAGCCATGGCCCTTATACTTTGCCTGATGTTCAATTAATTATTCTGTTACAAAAACGAATTGCATGTGTCAGTTTAATTTGAGAATAAAGATATTGTTCATTGCTTTCCATCTACATTCATTTGAAAAAAGTTTTACTAGCCTTAAAGTTTTGTAACTCCTCTGGACAATATTGCATGAAAAAAAGCTTAATTATACTTTTGGCTAGCAAAAGCTTTAGCTAACATTTTATTCTTTGCAACCCTTGCAAAGAATAAAATTTTACTTTGCTGTAGCATACAATAATATATTATCATTTTTGCTATTTTTAAGTAAATAAAAGTCTTTCAACCAAACTCATACGCCACTAAACAATTGTTTAATAATCCTACATTCTGTTTACTATGATTTCAATAGCTTCAATGATAAGGTCATTGCTATTGATATTTCACAACTTTTTTGCATAATTACAAGAGCTAGTTCAGAGATTCCTAGAGAGAGGTTCCTAGAAAATGTGAATAAAAAATTATAGTCTATTCATTTAGATAATTTTCCTGTGGTTTTAATTGCATTCTAAAGGAATATTAATAATTTTTTTTTAAGGCAAAAGGTCTATGTCCTTTCCCCAAGCTACAAAATTTTATTGTTATCTGTTCTAGAATAGGTATAGGCACAGACATAAAATATTTGTAGGCTAAGGCTCAAAAAGGTCTGTTACCTTTACATAAACAGATAGTTATTTTTACATTTATAATACTAATTACTATGAAGAAGATCATATTAAAAAAAATATCCTTTTTCGAAAAAATTAGAAGGTCGGAAGATCCGGAATTCAAATTGGTATGTCTTAGGGCAATATTAACCATTAACAAACTTGAATAGTTCATAATGAATATTTAGACATTGTTCATACCTTATCAGTATTATACCATAATACTCTTAATTTTTTCAATGGTAGGAAGTCAGACTCTTAGACCTATTATTCTTATACATAACCTTGTGAGTTCACATTAAGAAAAATAAATATACATAATTATACATATTGTCATGCCTGTCTCCCAAGAAATATCAGATTGTAATGTCACAAAGAGCACACATTAGTTTCATAACACGATCATTACCAATGCTGGATTGTGTTGTTGAAGAGTAATTATTACTTATTGTTTCATTATTAAGTCATTTGATTTATTCTGAAAAAAATATATGGGCCTTTCTCTACTAACTGGAAACTTGTCTATTGACAGTTGTCCTAACCCTATTTTTCTAGAAAATTAAAGATATAATATGTTAAGTCGATAGATAGTTATAATACAAATACATATAAACAAGAAACCATTGTAATTTTCCCTTATTTTTCGAATTATAGGCAATTTTGTAAAAAAATGCGACAGAGGACTGTTTTGCCACCCAGAGGACTGTTTTTTCCACCCAGAGAACAGTTAATGTCAATGTTTATTAAATATGAAGAAAAACACAATATTCATTATTAAATGTAATCAAATAAACTCTCTCTCTTCTTTATTGAATACTGTATCACATACAAAATTTAAATACTTATATTTATCAGGAACAAATTGCGAGCTTAGCACTCTAAGTAACGAATTAAAATAATTATAATCAAAATTAAGCTTAGGTACTAAGAATCAGCCTTGTTTAGTTATCAATGCAGACTTATTACTCAAAAACAGGTACAGGTATATTAAAATAATAAAATATTCGTTTCCCTTTTAGGGCAATATCTGGGTTTGGCAACTTCTTTAATACTTGGTCAAAGGACACATCTGAAACATCATTTTCATCGACTCTGAATGTGTGTCCTTTGTCATCACAAATTTTTAAGAAGGTTACTGTTAGTTCGCCTTCTTCCGTGTCTATCTTATTGATTACAGCACAATAACAATATTCAGTGTTTCTTACTAAAAATTCCAAACGTTCTAATCTCTTCCTACACTTCTCGGATTTTTTTCTGTAATACTCGATTCTTTTGTCTTTATCCTTTATAATTTTGTCACGTTTCTTTCTAGCATTAAGCTTTCTCGCATTACTTGCATCACTTCGTGGAGTGGTCATAAGTAGTATTGATGGAGAGACAGAACTTTGAGGAGAAGGTGAACCCTCGGATTCGGGCGTATTTTGTCGTACAAAATTGTTTGTAATTTCTTTCAAAGCTTTTTTTTTGTGCGATAGGTAGCACAGTGCTTTCTCCATGCTTTAGTCACAGCTTTGTGTTCACGTCAACTCATATCTTTAACTGACTTTCTTGTACCTCTTTCCTTCTTTCTTTGGTAGTCTCGTCGTTCTTTTTCCTTCAATTGCTCTCTTTTTACAGGGTCATTTTTTAGCCGTTGATATCTTAATCTTTCTGCAATTCGTTTCTGCTCTTTTATTTCTTCTTTGGTTTTAGGTTTTTTCTTTGGTGGCATTGCGGCAATACTAAAACAATAAAACATACTATCAATATTTTAAAGAAACCGTAAGGGTTTAAAAACAGGTAGTTACTAGGTACATATTATTTTATATTCCAAAATCCATAATAATAGAAAACAAAAGACCTGAATTAGCGTGATAGGCCAATGTAAGAAAGAAAGCGGCTATCGGCAAGCAGTAGGTTAGTGCAGACTATAAAGAATATTAATAAAATAGACGGACGTCAAATAAAACAGTCCTCTGTCACATTGAACAGTCCTCTGTGTTATAAATTTCCAGAGGACTGTTGCACAGAGGACTGTTATTTTTACGTAAAAAATGTCATACCACGTATCAGTTTAGATATTACTTCATAACACAGAAACAGCTATAAATTATCACACTGAGCAATTATTTTTTTAAATAATTATAATCATAACACATAAAACACCGTAAAATAGACTTACCAGAGGAATGTTCACTCAACACTACAGAGACGTGGCTCCCACACAGACGCGGAGTTGTCACTGCGCAAAATGGCATCGACTTGCTTAGCATGGCGAACGAGCAAACTTCACACTTTTAACGTTCCGTTTCACGCGAAATGGTTACATAATAGTATTTAATATTTTTGTGGCGCGATATTCAATTTGTGACAGAGGACTGTTCACAAAATGTATGGACAAAATTCGAACACTTGTTTTTAGTACTAAAAAAATATCTAAAATTATAATTGTTTTTTGTTCACATGCATTCAATATTCTTTATATTTACGGAGTTATAAAATTTTACATTTTTAAATACAACTTTAATAAAAACGAACCGTATTATACTCGATCCGGAATTAGGACATAACAGAGGACTGTTTTTAGTGGCTTTTAGACTGAATTTATGAAATAATTATTATTTTAAATATTGATTAAGCGTGGCTCCTTAAATAACAGGTTATATATTATGTGTTTTAATAAATAAAAGTATGCATTAATATAGCCAAAGTAAAAAAAAATGCTTGGACCATGATTTTCCTGTTAGTAGAGAAAGGCCCATATATTTAAAGATACCTATAATTCTAAGATACTTATTTATTTCTCAAGTGCATAATTTTATACACATATCCATATCTATTTCCATACAGGTAAATTACTGATCAATAAGTGAACTCTCAGAAAACAAGAACAAGTAGGAAGGTAATATTTGTAATCTCTCATACAATTATCATAAATTTTTGATTTTGTGTTTAAAACCTGAAATAATAGACCATCACACATGATCACACACTTCTACTGAAGTACTGACAGAGGTTGTCTTTGGTAATGGGTTTAAAAATAACAATGTATGAAAGTTCTCTTTTTGAAATATTGACACAAGTCAGTAAACAAGTTTTTATAGTATTTGTATTTAATTTTACGAAATCTTTATTAAATTAATCCATGGCAGTAAAAATATGTGAAGAATCAAGTACGTGCTAGTATATATGTACATAACTACTATCTAATAATAATTTCGACTCATGTTGGAGAGTGATCATCAAGAAGGGATACTGCTGTAGAGGTAGCCAACACTGGGCTGAATTAACTGTTATATAATTTGGTGTGACTCCGTCAGGTAATTTAAGATATCAATATGTATGTGCATACGAAATAAGCTAAGAAGAGTAATCTTACCTCTTTGACGACATTTCCGTCATTTTCACTCAACACTTTCTGGAATCAACAACTAGGTACACAAAGCAAATGGTTCATTATACCTAAATTAACAATTAGCAATAATTTCTTGACACATTTTGTATAAAATGCTAAATAATTATAGGAAGGTAAACTTATTTTTTGTACAGAAATAAATAAGCAGGTACTGCACATGCACCGCTTGATTTTTTTTACTGCGACAGACACGCACAGATAAACTATTGATAGCTGTCAAATTCAGAAACACTCCTTTATACGCTTCATTCTATATTCACTTTATATGTATCATTATCACAACCGATGACTTTAAGTTATTTAAATATTATTTCTGTAACTTTCTTTGAAGAAAGATATATGAAATGCATTTAAATGTCTGTTAATATAATTTTATATATTTTTTCTATTATAATTGATGATTAAACGAACTTACCTGTAAGTGAAGTTCTATCCCAATTATATGAGTACGTTTCATTCGAAGATATAATAGACACATGTAGTACCTTCATTGTACTGGCAACTCCGCACTAAAAAATATTGGGGGTAGATTGAAAAATCAAATCCCCACCGAAGTAAGCGCTCCGTCACGCCTCGCGCTCACGGTGTTCCTCATTCTTTAGAGTATCTATTACAAAATTTTTCTAACTATGGGTTTTGGGGAGGGAGGGACCTATATCTTCGAATGAAACGTACTCATATAATTGGGATAGAACTTCACTTACAGGTAAGTTCGTTTAATCATCAATTATATTTCGTACGTTTCATTCTTCAGATATAATAGACACATGTAGACGTTTAGAGATGAAAATTTTTGGTATTTTTTATTAAGTAGGTAATAAGAATAAACCTGTCGTTTATTATTACCAATCATTTAATTAACTATAATTCAACAAATTTCACAAATTCTTAGTTGTTGATTCTATACACAAATAAGTCTCATTTAATAAACAACTTATTACATTAAAGGAGAAATAGCACTTCTATGGTATCGAGTTGACAGTTTATACTAAATCAGGAATAACGAGATAAATCGAATCAATGGTAAAGTACTTATTGGTTATTGATCGAGGAGGAAAATAGATCTTGCGAAACGAGCATCATCGTTTACTGGGCGATTATAAAATTTTGCAAATATCTGTGACGATTGCGACCAACCAACAGTCTTCCTAATAACATCTAGAGTGACTCCCTGCGCGCGCGCTGCGGATGTGGCGGCGTGGCGGGTGCTGTGCGCGCCCCACGCCGACACATCCACGCCGCTCTCTGCCAGCACCTGCTTAATCCATCGACTTATTGTTTGTGTACAGGTGGCCTTATAGGGTCGCTTGTGTGTTATTAGAAGGTTTTCTACTGAGTTTGGTCTGATGACATGGGTAACCGTTAAATAATCTTTTAAAACTGTTGCTGGACAAATATTTATATTTTCCGTGAAGTAAGGCAAGAATAAAATTGGTTGGTCACGACCGGCCGCGGATGTTTTAATGATATCGGAAATAACTATTCTAACTCCGTCCGGGCAAATATTAATATTTTTTAATTTGATAGATGCAAGTGTTTGTGCTCTGTGAGCTGTACATAAGGCTAATAACATAACCAGCTTTTGAGAAATTTTCTGGAGAGATAAATCTTTATTAGGACCCCACTGAGTAATATGTTCCAACACTATTTGAGGATCCCATGTAGATGCGTACTTTGGGATGTTTGGCCTTAACTTATATATCCCCTTTAGTAACCTTTTGACCTGTTCACGAGATCCTAGATCATAACCAAAAAGTAAACTTAAAGCTGAACGATAACTATTAAGTGTACCGTAGGCCGCGCCTTTATCATATTGTTGTGTTAGAAATGACAAGACTGATGGTAAATGAGTCATATATGGATCTAAATTATTGTTGATACAATATTGCCACCATTGTTTGTAGGCAACACTATATTGTTGTAACGTGTTCTTGGCCAAAGACGCCATCATTATATCCAGAGAGGCCATAGGGACACTTCGCTTTATAAATGCGTTCCTGAGAGCTTCGCTGCACCCAGGATAACTTCCTTGAATTGTGGATTCCTAGGGGAAGACCATTTTATGTTATTTTCAGAATTAATAAAGATTATATTTGAAGTGAGCATGTTTTGTAATAAAGGAAACCAGGGTTGTGAAGGCCAGTAGGGAAAGACGAAAATGCCTTCAGCCTTATCTAACATAATTTTTTCTAAACATTTTAATATTAGTGAAAATGGTGGGAAGGCATAAAAGTACATGCCATCCCATGGAATTGTGAAGGCGTCTATAGCTAATGCATCTGGGTCTGATCTCCATGATACGTATTGATGACATTTGGCATTTGTGCGAGAAGCGAATAAATCTATATCTGGTTTGCCTAATTTGGAAACAACTTTATTAAATGCTTTATTAGATAATGTTAATTCTATATCCTTGTTAACTTTTCGAGATTCTTCATCTGCTTCTTTATTATCTTTGCTTTTAATATAAGAGGCAGTTAGTAATAAATTACGTTCCTCACACCAAATTTCTCGCGTTAAATCATTCAAATGGGGGTATTGGATGCCACCCATGCGATTTATATAACTTAATGCGGTTGTATTATCAATGCGTAATAGAATGGGGCAATTGCGTACGTTGCGTGCAAAACATTTAAGGCCAAAAAATACTGCCATCAGTTCAAGATAATTAATATGAAATTCTAACTCGGTTGATTTCCATGTACCGTTAACTCTTTCTTTATTACAAAAGGCGCCCCAACCAGACCTAGAGGCATCTGTAAAAATTTCTAGTTGGAATTTATCTAATCTTATGGAAGAAGCTGTTGAATGAATGCTCTGTAACCACCATTCAAGATCTGGTAAAATAACAGGTGAAGGACGAAATTTAGAGTCATATGTTTTATATGTCTTTAACGCTAAGTACTTCTGTCTCTCTAGTCGTTTTGTATAAACCCAACCGTATCTCACTGCGGGGCAGGCGGATGTTAGAACTCCGATTAAACGAGCAAACTCTTTGATAGTGCAACGTGGTAAGGTCATAAACTTTTTAACTAATTTTGTAATTTGAGAACGTTTATTATCAGGTAGAGATAAAGACATATCTATGCTATTATAAATAAAACCAAGAAATTTAGCCTGTTGTAATGGTTGCAAAGAGCTTTTTTCAAAATTTATCACAAAACCTAAACATTGTAATAGATTAACCGTCTCAGTAATGTTCTGTAAACACTCTGTATATGTACGGCCAATACATAGCAGATCATCGAGATATATAACCGATATAAAGCCTCGATATCTGAGGTAAGTTACAACTTCTTTCATTACCTTTGTAAACGTTCTTGGTGCCGACGATAAGCCATAGGGCATAGCATTAAATTCATAGGTAATTTTTTCACCAAATTCGTTTTGAAATTGAAATCTTAAATATTTTCTTTGAGATGAATTAATTGGTACCAATAAGTAGGATTCCTTTAAATCTATCGTAGCCATAAAGCCGTTGTAGGGAAGTATTTTGCAAGCTGTCCTATAGTCCTCCATTTTAAAGTGACTTTGACCTACGAATGTATTTAATAATTTTAAATTTAAAATAAATCTTTTGCCGCCGTTAGATTTTGAGGCTAAGAATATTTTAGAAATGAATTGGTCAGATAGCGGCTCACATTCACATATCGCGCCTAGTTCCAATAAATTCTCGATCGCTATGGACATATCCCTGTTTTCTTCATTCGTAAACGTATTATGCGGTATAACATGTTGGACAACATTTTGTGTAAATGGTATCATGTAACCATTTTGAATCCACTGCAAGACAGTTCTATTGCTAGTAATGTTAACCCAGCAGTTGTAAAAATATTGTAAACGACCTGCGTGTACCTGTACCGCTAGCGTCGTGTGTGGGCACGGTGCTTGCTCTGGTTGGAGGATGCTCGGGGTCGGCTCGTCGTCGCTGCCGGCCGCCGGTATGCCGCCGCCGAAGCCGCTCGTGTATGAATTCGCCCCCCCCTGTTCGCCGAGGCATATCGAGGGGGCGCTGTCCCGTTTCCCGAGAACCGTGTTCTGGGTGTTGATACGCTAGCTGTTGGCAGTGAATTTGACCTTTGAGCTGGCTTTTTAATCTGCGAACCTTGTCGCTCAATAGCTTTTGAGGCTTTTATAGTCTCCGAGAGTTTGTCCCCAAAAAGAGTCTCATCTCTTTCGTGATCTTTTATAAGGGGTGTAAAAGATTTGTCTAGGCATGGAATAATCAATTTAGTCCTGACTTGGGTTTCGGTGTGATGTAGGTCGGTCAGAATCCTACAGCTATCGGAAAGGATCTTGATGGCTTGTATTTTGTCACCTCCTAGAAGAAGCAGGGTAACAGCTTTATTCATGGCACTTATACCAAGACCTAGCTGGTCTTGTTTTAACTGTATGTTTTTATCACGATTAATGATTATTTCCGAGACTGCAGCCTTAATTTCTGGGTTCAGAGTAGGCGCCTTGAGAAGTTTACAATTTTCTGGTATCTGGTATTCTTTAAGGATTTTTTCCTTAACATCCTTGGCAAGTCCTTTTTTCAGCAAAGGAATCCAACGTTGTGCTAATGTGTGGTGAATATTCTCGCCGTAAATCGGCTGCTCGTCTGTGGGTTCACCCAGCGCTAAAAGGAGTTCCGGGTCTAGCTCCGGAGGCTCCTCCTGCACTTGGTCAATCGGCGCATCAGGAGTAATTTGTGCGTCTTGAGACTCTGCTGGGGCGAGAAACTGCATCGCGGTGGTATCATCTTGTATAGGTCCGTCGTCTGAAACGAACAATTGTCACGTTTCTTATGCGAACAAAGACCAAAACATTGTAACGTTTACCCTCGTGTTGACCCGCAGTCAACCGCCAGGAACGTTTTTACGCATCATGCTACACCTTCGTGATACCCTCATTGTGATACCCTCCAGGCTAGCTTAGAGATGCTAATTATTTTAATGAGTCCAGTAGGTAGGTACACGAAATCACTTATTAAAAAATATATTGACTTACCTTTATTTTCTTCGGAATCCGACGAAGATGAATACACAATTATACGACTGCGTTTTTTATTATCACGTTCTTTTAACTTTCTAATTTTATTCTCATAATAACTAATTTTATTGTCTGCGCTACGCTTAGGCATGTTGAACAGTAATTTTAACAAAATTATACCGAATTTAACAAGTATTCGAGAGTGTGTGCTAGTTGCCGCGCACAATAAAAGAATGAGGAACACCGTGAGCGCGAGGCGTGACGGAGCGCTTACTTCGGTGGGGATTTGATTTTTCAATCTACCCCCAATATTTTTTAGTGCGGAGTTGCCAGTACAATGAAGGTACTACATGTGTCTATTATATCTGAAGAATGAAACGTACGAAATATAATTACATAATTTTGTATGATTTTGGGACCGAAGTTATAGATGAACCTGCTTTAGTTGGAACGTTCTTTTCGTATCGTTGCTATGGATATCCTATTGAAAACAAACGCATGGCCAATCAAAATCAATGGCCATTTTCAAAATTCCTGTGTGTTTACTGTCAAACTGTCATGTTGTAATGAAACCGCAAATGTGGGTTATTTATTGATCAAACTTTTGTTGTTAATCGTCTGATAAATGTAAGAGTACACTGTGTGTTACGGGCAAGCTCGAGCGAAATGTTCAAAAACACATTTCAGTCCGGTTTCCTTTCCATTCTTTACAGTATAGGCAGCAAACCTTTACAAATTTGGGACAAAAAGGTGCGAAATGGGCACATAAAAAGGATTACGGACAACGACATACAAAGCCTAGTGCTAGAAATAGTTGGGACCAATGTTAGCACTACGTATATTACGTGTCCTGCTGATCCTAAAAAGACGCTTGGTATCAAGCTGCCTTTCCTGGTTATGATAATAAAGAATCTGAAGAAGTACTTCACGTTTGAGGTTCAGGTGAGCATTAAAATTCGGAACTTAAATAACCTACCTTACATCATTGCTTATCATACCTAGGTTATAAAAACTTATTCTAACCTCAAAATTTATTTTCAGGTATTGGACGACAAGAATGTTCGAAGAAGATTCAGAGCTAGCAACTATCAGTCAACGACTCGGGTGAAGCCCTTTATTTGTACAATGCCAATGCGTCTTGATGAAGGTTGGAATCAAATCCAGTTCAATTTAGCAGATTTCACCCGGAGAGCTTATGGAACTAATTATGTAGAAACTCTCAGGGTACAAATACATGCGAACTGCAGAATCAGAAGAGTATACTTCTCAGATAGATTGTATTCAGAAGATGAACTACCAGCAGAGTTCAAATTGTTCCTTCCCATACAGAATAAGACCAAAACTGCTGTGGCTACATAAATTCCATCAGTCTTAAATATGACCATGTAATGTCTTTAACTTAGTAAATGTATTTATAAGTCTATTTCTTATTTTGTTTTATAATATTATTTTAAATGTACAACTCTACACACCCCTGTTTTTATATGTTACTCTGTTTTATGTGGGTATAAAACTCAATAAATACGCACAAAGCAGTATTGCGTTTTTGTAATGTAAAACAAAACATCATCAGGATTATTTTATTGCCGTTATCAAATGTTATCAATATTAGCTTAGGTTCTAGATATTTTATGGTTCTTTAATAATACATCATTTAAATATCTATGTAAAATGTCAAAACGACAGCTTTTTACAAAACGCCTCTAACATTATTATGAAAGTTACAGTCCAAACATTAAAAAAAAAGTTTTAGTCTATCTGTTCTGGCTAATCTCCGACACGGCTCGACATATTTTGACGGGACTTTCATTAGCAGATAGCAGATATTACATAAATGAGTAATTTGGCTATCTAACATTGCGCTACGACCCTTGCTAGCCGAGCAAAAAATATCGGAAACGGCAGATGAAACCGTGGGGTACAGCTACTATGTGATAATTTATAGAACAGTTGACAAAAAAGGTATACTTGCAACACAACGATATATAAACTATAGATATGTTACCCGCTCTTTAAAATGGCAACAAGAAATCAAGGCAATTGCCCGGATCGCGTTTACGCACCAACCAGCCGTTTGACCAATTAGAATACAGCACTTAATCGTAACGTAACTAAAGATGTATATTCGTCTCTTTCTAACTACAGGTACACCGTGAGGTGGCATTTATTTCCTTTCTCTTTCTTTATTTATTTATTTATTTTATTTGGATCTCCAACAAGAAGTACACCTTACATACTAATTATAGGTACATAGAATATTTGAAGATGCCTTGTGTCCTCTCAATTAAAGGAGACCACATCATGCAAATTAAAAGAAGAATATTTAAAACTTAAACAATAAGATTAAATTAAATTAAAACATTATTTATGAAAAGTACTAAGACATTATTTAAAAAATAAAAATTAAAAAATTAAAAAAATTTGGGACAAATGAGATCATACAGTATTATTTATATTAGACAATGTAGTAACAAAAATAGTCGTATCAATTTATTAACAGTATCAATAATTATCAATAATTTTATTTATATTCATATAGTAGGGACGTCAACAGTTTGTTAGTTTAGCGCGAATTAAATGTTTAAACTTGGCAAGACTGTTGGAAAAAATGTCTATGTCTTCCGAAGATCTAGAAATAGAATTGTATTCGTGTGTCATCCTGGCAATTGGTGCATGCGCACCTAAATTTGTCCGATAACGTGAGACCCTAAATAGCGGACGAGGATAGCGTGGAATTTTTGAAGGAACATTGATGCTAATTTTGCTCAGTAAATCTGGACAGTCAATGTGATTATTAAATACCTTGAACAGGAATAATAGGTCCGAGATAGTTCGACGAGACTTAAGAGATGTAAGTTTGAAATGAGTCAGTCTATCGTCATAGGTCCTTGAATTTCTGAACCTAAACCGGAAACTTAAATGTCGAACTAGTCTCTTCTGTATGTTTTCTATCCTATTAATGTGTATTTGGTATACTGGATTCCATGCCGTACTGCAATATTCTAAATGGCTACGTACGTAGCTGTTGTATAAAAGGAGTGTGGTAGGTGGTTTTCTGAATTCTTTCGAAGAACGTAGCACAAAACCCAAGGCTCTGTATGCTGAATTAATCATTTTATCATAGTGATGTATAAAGTTTAACTGACTATCCAAGTGAACACCTAAGTCTCTAATCAAGTCTACTTCGGTTAATTTTGCTCCTTGAATATTGTACTCAGATGGGATTTTGTTTCTTTTTTTGGTAAATTTAATATGGTAACATTTTGAGCAGTTTAAGTACATTTTGTTATTGTGACACCACTGATTTAATCTATCTATGTCGGCTTGCAATAAACCTACGTCGGATTCATTAAAAATTACACGAATCAATTTTAAATCATCGGCGAAAAGATATGGTGTAGAATGCCTGAACAGTTGCGATATATCATTAATAAATATAATGAAAAATAGTGGTCCTAAATTGGATCCCTGTGGTACACCGGATGTAGCAAAATAAGGTTCTGACTCACTACCATTGATAGCAACTGAAGATGGTCTGTTATTAAGGTAAGATCTACACCAGCTCAACGTGGTGTTGGTAATACCAAGAGACTGAAGTTTTATTAATAATAGTTCATGATTGACCTTATCGAATGCCTTCGAAAAGTCAGTGTATATCGCGTCTATTTGGTAACCTTGATCTACCGCAGATGTTAGTTCTGTGATGTAAGCTACTAGATTTGTGTTTGTAGATCTATTCACCATGAACCCATGCTGATTATGAGATAAATATTTCTTTACGTGATCATACAATACCGGATACATAAGCGATTCAAAAACTTTGGATAATGTACACAGAATAGAAATAGGTCGGTAATTAGAAATAACCTCTCGTTTGCCGCTCTTATGAATAGGTACTATTCTTGCCTGCTTCCATATGTTGGGAAAGAGGCCTGTTCTTAGGGATGTGTTAAAAATATTTGCTAATGGAGCCGATATCAAACGAGCACACCGCGACCAAAATATAGGTGGTATGTTATCAGGTCCTGCACCTTTAGAATGATCGAGGCCAGACAGTTTTTTATGTATTACATCTATAGTGATAGAAAGGTCATCGATGCCTGGCACTGGAATCGACTGTATAGTAGTGTCATTAATAAGATCGTGGTTGCGACTGGGAGGCTCAAAAATAGAAGAGAATTGCTCAGCGAATAAGTTCGAGATAGATACACTGTCGCATGCAGTTGTTTTATTTAGAATCATTTTTTTTCATTCTTCGCACGAATTAGTCGCTATCTAATAATTGTTAACATCGGAGAGGGAGTTACAGAAGATGGTAACAATTATGGACGGTGCTTTTAAGAATAAGATAATGAAAGTGAATGTATGCAAGACAAAAGTGATGGTCTTCGAAAGGGAAGAAATTATGACAGCATGCAATATTTTGATAGGTGGCGTAAGAGTAGAACAAGTGAAAGAGTTTGTTTATCTGGGCTCTGTGTTTACTAGAGTTGGTAAACATGAGAGTGACATTGAACGGAGAGTGAGTGCTGGTAACTAGGTGAATGGGGCGCTACACACCTTGAATAGCCGGAAACTGTCCGAAAAGGCACGGCTGGCTGTGATTGGGGGAGCCTTGGCGCCGACACTTATGTATGGTAGTGAAAGCTGGGTATGGCAGGCTTTGAGAAGTATGTGTGGTGTTACGTTGAAAGACAGAGTGAGAAACAGTGTGATAAGGGAGCGTTGTGGAGGGAAAGAGGATGTAGTGGCAAGGATTGAGAAAGGTATGTTAAGATGGTTTGGTTATGTAGAGAGAATGGATGAACGGAGATTGAAGAAACAACTATATATGGCGAGTGTGGATGGACGAGTTGGAAGGGGACGACCTCGGCGAACGTACCGCAACCAAATCGCGGATGTTCTTAAAAAAGGCCAGGTTTGGAGCACCCTAAACCGACGGTCATGCATGAACAGATTAATGAATGTAGATGAAGCGAAAGTAGTGTGCCAGGATCGTGGCAAGTGGAAATCCATTCAAGTTATGGCACGACAAAGAGAAATAGGGATTTATTTTTATGTTATAGATACGCTTGTTATTTTCAATAAAGTCTCTGCCTACCCCCATGGGAGACAGGCGTGACAATATGTATGTATGTATGTAATAATTGTGCTGTTTTTGATAGCCGTAATGTTCGTGAAACACGCGTCTAAAATAATACGTCTTTGGGGCAACATTATATGATTTTTACCTACCTACAAGAACGATATTTAGGTAAGTACACCTAGGTACCTACCTAGTGTTTCCAAACTAAACTTACATGTGCTTTATATCTGCCAAAGTAAATACCAACTTCTCTTTTTTGACCTTACGCGATTTCGGCGGTGCTTTTCAGTCCTGTACGCACGGCTACACAACAAGCTATAGAAATCCAGTTAACGCTGGCCTCTTATTTTGAGCAAGAGCTTATTTGAAGCAATGCGAGATCAGATTAAACTGGATTTGTATAGGTTGACCTGTAGCCGTGTGTACTTCTACCTAACTGGGAGGTGTTCCAACTGTCGGTACGTCCGTCGCGTCGGGTCACTCCTGGAAAGCGATAGTGTAATCTATCGGGACGTTACACATCGAATCAACTCAGGTTGGATGAAATAGCGACTGATCACGGGAACATCTTGCGATCCACGGATGCCTCTCAAGCAGAAGGGCGAAATATACAAATCCGATAAAAGACCTACCGTACTGTATGGAGTCAAGTGATGGGCCGATAAGAAGATGGATGATAGAAGACTAGGTACATGCAGCAAAGATGAGAATTTTGAGGTGGATGTGTGGTATTGTGGAAAAGGTAATATTAATATTTGTATAAATAATTATTTATCGAAATTAGTATTTATAGAAACTAATTGCAAATGCGAAACGTTCACGACAATAACGATCCAATTGATTCCCATCACCGCAAGGTGCGAGGTGCTCTGAGAAGAACTGGATCGAGTCGCTACAATAATTCGCTTAGCCAGAAATCCACCGAGATTTAGCTCTACGCCGTGTCTCTAATGGACGCATCACACCAGACTATTAAAATTAAATTATATAAATTTTACTAAGTTATTTTAGTGAAGAAAAAATACGACCGCCGTCATAGCGTCTGGTGTACTTAACCAGAAGACGCAGGTTCGAATCCTGCCCGCGGTCGTATTTTTCCTTCACTAAAATAACTTAGTAATCTTTGCATGAAATGAAAAAAAAAGATATATAAATTTTATTCTCTTTGCATCACACAGATGTATGCAGGAGAATTAATGCGCTTCGATTATTTGCATTTTGTCTCAGTGAAGCGAAACTGTGAAGCTAGTCGACACTAGGCTGGTATGACTAGGCTTCCCACCGATTCTCGCTCAAGATATTTGGGTCCCTAAATAGTGGCTATAAATAAAATTATAATAGTGTCTCTCCCTACTAATTGAGTGCATTCCACGGAAGAGATAAATAAGGTTGGAAAGGCCCTAGCTGCTGTTTTGTACTAGGACCAGTGTCGCCGCTTTACTCCCACTATTTCAATTCCCAAACATACGCAACATTATCTTTACAAGTTTTTCGCACACAATCAAATCACACACACATAAATCAGTGGGCAGCAATTTGTTCACACACACTAGCACCAAGCTCTCGTAGGCATTAGACACACACGCAACACGCATACGCTAGTGCTTGAAAAGCCGACTGAGAATTTATCGATATTTTTATCGATACATTCTCAGTCTGTTATGTATTTTTATATTGAATGGGGAAAAGGGGAACATAAAAATCAAGAACTATTTTCATTTAATTTAAAAGAATTACTGTCCTTGGAACAAAACGTAATCATTAAGCAATTAGGGGAAATCTAACATAACATAATAGAGTTACATAACATTATTATAATTAATTGCATAATATTTCGAATAGAATCAAATATTAAAACGTATAAAATAGGTAGGTACGTATAGATTTGACTTAGATTTGACTAGACTATATTGTATCTATTCAGTATTAAAATCTAAGTAAAATAAAATGGTCTACATGCCGCTTCATCTTCATTCATTCAATGATTAATATAATATAAAATACATCTAACTAAAAATATACTCTCATCAATTAAATATATATTATTTCATAAATAATCTTTGCCAACCGTAAATATAGTTGAGAATTCTATCGATGCTTTTATTTAACTACACGGTAACCTCGATATCGATAGATTTACGCCGTGCATCACTCACGGCCAACCCCGGCAAACGACGAACAACGGCCATGGTTAAAGAGTAGAGAACGCAATGCATGCAGTACATTGCAAGCGGACTACGACATCGTGTTGATTAAGCGAGAACACATCGGGCAATGTATTTTATTTGTAACTTGTTGCAATAATATGATTGATGTTTGGAATTTCATAGTGATCAGTATATTTTTATGTTTTTACCAATTATTTTGCAATTAAATGCTATTTTTGACTTACAGATGGAAAGATATACCTCCTCGCTATATACTGGTGGTCTGACATTTTGTCTATTACGTAAGAATAACACAACACGGCAGTTTAAAGCGGAGCTCTGTTCTCTGAAGTAGTCATAAGCACATTAAACGCGGCGAATGTATGATTCGGGCGAGTTATGATTTTCTAATCAAGACTGTGGCGCGCCTGCCCCGCCCACATGGCCATTCCAATCTTCTTTATCTCTTCCGTGGTGCATTCAATTGAGTCGATCAATCGAGTAGTCGCTTACCACAGATGTTATAATAAGATAAGATTTTTCCCGTCACTATTTAATAATGGCGAAGGTTGCTTACATTGGTAGAATATTTTTATCATTAATTTTACTAATAATAAGTACAAAATGTAGTGCAAATGATATTCTTGGATGTGGAGGTTTCGTTAAAAGTCATGTTAGCTTGGATTTCTCCAAAATTGAAATCGGCCTGTAAGTTAACCTACAATTTTAGTTACTTTCCTGGTACTTCGAAACTTCCAATTCCTTAGATAATACTTTGGAATCTTGCCTAATGAGCTTGAATTATAATGCTGTAATATATTGTTAGTTAAAAGTGTATGAAAAACTCACTCTTACATTTATAAATAATTGGTTTTAGTTACACCAAAGAAGGCAGTTTGAAGGAGAAGACTGAATGTGCACCTACAAATGGTTATTACTTCCTGCCGCTGTATGAGAAAGGGGAATACGTGTTGAAGGTCCACCCTCCGGCAGGTTGGAGCTTCGAACCTTCTCAAGTAGATCTGTCAGTTGATGGTGTCACAGACCAATGCTCTTCTGGTCAGGATATTAACTTCGCCTTCAATGGTTTCGGTATAACGGGGCGTGTGATTACTGCCGGTCAAAAGCAGGGTCCCAGTGGCATAGCAGTCCAACTAGTGAATGATAAAGGAGAAGTGAGAAATACTGTGACTACTGTCGGTGGTGATTTTCATTTCACTCCTGTCATTCCTGGAAAATACACTGTGAAAGCTTCCCATCCACGGTAAGTCAGTCTCATCAACCTACTATATTATAAGAAATACTAATATAGAGAACTGACCTACTTTTTTAAACACTAACCTTGTGATATTGCCTAGCAAAAGCTGTAGGAAATCTTGGTAACAACAACTTTTGAACATTATGTTGTAGTAGCTCTCTGATTCTGTAAATCTAATCTGCTTAGTGCACCTCTACCTCTAATATGATTGCTGTATAATAAATAAGAATTTGTTGACTTAGATGGAAGCTAGACCCGGGTCAAGCCGTGGTGCAGGTGAAGGAAGGCAACACTGCATTACCGTTTGGTGTGCTGGCTGTCAAGGGCTATGATGTGTCAGGGTCTGTGGTCTCATTTGGCAGTCCTATAAGTGGTATATATGTGTTGCTGTATTCTAAAGAGGTAAATTTGCATTTAATTTAAAACCTACTGTACTATTCCTCTAAGTTCAGTGCTGAATTTATCCTGATTCATTATGTTGCCCCATCTCAATGCCTATACATAATTGTTGTTTAATTTTCAGTGCTCAAGTATTTTAATGATTGAGTTCAATCAATTTACAACTACAAGTTAATTTCAGGAAAGTCCAAAATTCCGAGTAGAAGGATGCAAGACAGCCCTCCTCCAAGGTGTACCTGATTCTCCTATCTGCCACTCAATAACAGATTCTAATGGAGAATTTAGCTTCGGCCTAGTACCTGCTGGGGAGTACAGACTCCTGGCATTATCCACACCACCTGGCCAGGTCTCTGTTAGTTACAATGTGAGACCAGAGAGTGTACCCTTCACTGTTAGACATGACAGTCTTTTCATCAAGAATGCTTTTGAGGTAAGTTTTACAATGGAATTGTACTATTTTAAAGTTATCTTGATTCCTTATCTTTCCAGGTTATCTATTCAAGTAAATATTTTAGGCCTATGTTGTAATCTCCAAATTTATAGGCTCATATAATAATGTAAGCTATGCCTAAACAACAATTCACTCTTAACAAGATGTTAAATTCATCTTAGTTTTACAAATATAATATCATAGTTGCCATGTTGCTTGTGTTTGATTGACAATTACCAAACTGAAACATCACATTATTCTTTAGGTGACAGGATTTACATTGGTAGGATCAGTAGTGAAGTCTCAGGGTGGACCAGCTTTGTCAGGTGCCAGTGTACTTCTGGATGGCAAACCTGCGGGCAAGAGTGATGCCACTGGCAAATTCACACTGCCCAGCTTACAGCCTTCCACTTACACACTTGGGTTCAAGCATGGTAAGAATGGTTTATGTATACTTAATATTTGTGTTTATGTATTAAAACTTGAAATATTATTGTTGTACTGCAGTTTCACTTGCTGCTTCTATTTTTTCCTCTGCTCTACTCTTAAGGGTTTTGAAGAGCAGCCAGAATTAAAAGTAGATTTTGTTGATGTTCAAATCTAACTCACCTGATAACAACAGTAATTGGACAAAATTATTTAATTCTTTTATAATTATAATTCTGGAATTAGTTAAAAAATATCAGTTGTTACAGTCTTTCTATAGCCTGTCTGTGTTACTGCATCAATATTTTGTATGTACTAGAACACTGCGAGTTCGACGATATGCAGCTGGTGGTATCCCCGAC